>PVKE010023315.1:0-24755 GCA_004027555.1 Craseonycteris thonglongyai
TTCTAGTTTTTGTTTTCTACATAAGTTAGAGCCAGTGTTTTCTTTGGTACTGTGGAAAATAGTATGTAGTTTCCTCAAAAAATTAAGAATATAATTACTCTATGACCAACAATCCTACTTCTGAGTTTCTACCCAAAAAATCTGAAGATATGTATCCATAAAGATGTATGCACCTGTATGTTCATTGTAGCAATATTCACTGTGGTCAAGACATGGAAACAACCAAAGTGTCCTTTAATAGATGACTGGATAAAGAATATGTGGTATATATACACAATGGAATATTACTTGGCCATAAGAAAAGATGAAATGCTTTTATTTGTGACAACATGATTGGGTCTTGAGATGACCATTCTAAGCAAGTTAATTCAGACAGAAAAAGTTGATAACTATATGATTTTACTCATGAATGGAATATAAAACTGGAAGCAACAAATGTCAAGACAAATAGCAAAAAAAAAACAACTTGGACACAGACAACAGTTTAGTGGTTACCAAAGGGTAAAGCAGGGTGAGGTGGTGGTAGAAGAGGGTAAAATAGTCGAATATAGAGTGCTGGAAGGAGACGTAACTCTGGGTGGTGAACACACAATGCTATATATAGATGATGTATTGTAGAATTGTACATTTGGAACTGATATAATTTTACTAATCAATGTCACCCCAATAAATATAATAAAAACATAAAGTGGTCAAAACAACAGATGGTCTCTAAAGCAAGCAAAAAGCTAACAAGCCCATTTGGAATATGTTTGACATAGCACATAAAATGCAAAGAGAAAATGGACAAAGTTTTATTACCCTGTCAATGACAGTATATTATATACCGGTATGTGTATTTCCATTTTGAAAGGAAACCTGAGGCATATTCCTTTCAGCTAATAGTCTCTCATTAAATCATGGCCTCTCTTCTTCTAGTATCTTTATCAAGTCTCCTCTACGGTCCTTTGTCTATGGTTTATATATACATCTTTCAATTTTACAGTGTTTTTATGATTTTGTAGAGCAGTTACTCCATGATAATAACTCTTTGTCTACTCAATAAAAACAGTAATTTCCTGGCAACTCTTATCTCCTAGCAATCTCTATAGCACATTCCAATGTCTAACCAACTAGGAGACTCATATAATTAAACCATGCATAGGAAGCTTTCACACCTGTGACTGTCTCACTTCTCTAGGTAGATAAATGTAATCAATCAGACATGGCAGCAGGAGTCTGAGTTTTGTTACTTGCATCAGGGACACCAAGCGTTTTCTTCTATCTGCTTACTTAGCATCTAGAGTCAGGTGGCAGATCAAAATTCTCTTTTCCCTCAAGCTGGTATCACATGGCTTTCACTAGGAAGGACGATTTCATTAATTTGTCAAAAAACTTTGATAAGGTAATAACAACCTCGATAGCTATTTTGTGGGAAAATAATAGTAATAGTAATAGTAATAATAATATATTTGAGATTCAGGATTAGTTGACTACCAAACAATTCCCGGCCTTGGCTTGAGTAAGGGAGCTAGCTCTTTTTGCCTGTATTCACCACTATATGTTTGGATCAACATTCACAGTATTTATTTTACTTTGACAACATGGTAATCACCAAGATGGTCAGCTATTTAGCTTTTACTTTAGTATCATACTGAAACATACTAGGGATTTATCTGTCCTCTGGAACCTGTATATTTTGGTAGCAAAAATTTATATATTCATCCTATATCTCACACATATACCAGGCATGTAGAAGATAGCTGAAAAATATTAATTGACCAACTGGTGACTTGACAGACTCATGACACTCTTGGTTGTATTAAATAACCTTTGTTACCACTTTTATAGTATGTGAAATATTATGAAATGTCTCTGGACATTTCTGGCAATTTATTTAATTTATATATATATATTTTAGTATACCTCTATACTCCAAATAGCTGCAAAAATCTGGATAGTTTCAATAGTATTATTCAAAGATCAAATGTTATTGTATTTAAGCACTGTCTAAATGGTTAATAGTTTTCATTTCTTATCTGAATGCATTCTATTGTAATGCAGACACATCTTTTGGGGAGTCTATCCGTTCAAGGAGATAGAATGTTAATTCGACAGAGTTCCCACTGCTTTACTCAAAGCCTAGGTGAGAAATGCCTACCACTAACCATGTGGATAAAAATGCTGATTTGCCAAGTAAAGCTTTAAAAACAAAAATGCCCAATCTCATTCATTACAGAATGCATGTACTTTTTTGCAACTTAGCCATTGATTTGGCATAACTGTGTCTTAAAATTAGGAGCAAGACAACGGTTTTCTGCTGAGTACAAATTCTTGCTTCACTGCTCTTTGCATTTTGTGAGTCAGTACCAATCATACTCTTTTTATAGTTTGTCATTTGTAATAACTTGGTGTTTATGTGTGTCACAGTTTAGGAAACAGACACTTGAATTTTTAATTTCTGTTGCCAAGGTCATTCGGGTGGTGAAGATGAGAAGTGAATCAAAGCTATTTCCAGTAGGCTCTGATGATAATATCTTTAAGTTTACCTAGAAGTATTACTATACACCTTAGGTTCTAGATTGAATAGTTCTTGGGTGCCACATTAAAAAAAAGGTTTTATAACGTTTAAGACATTTAATGTTTTAAATTTTGTTTGAAACATGGGGAAAGCAGTCATTTTACCCTTGCTGAAAGTGAAGGACAAGTGATTTTCCTGATTTGTGCAAGCATCATGACCACACAATCAGGTCTCCTGTGAGTTCTCGTGTAGCACTGGCTAGTGCTGATAAGAGCTATGGCCACTCTTAAGAGGAGGTCATGCACTTATTTTAATAGTCTTTTACTGAACTATGAGAGACTGCCTCCCTGGAAAAAAGTCCAAGAGATGATGGCTTTTACTAAGCAGATTCGTGTTTTCTGAAAATGTTTTGGCAACTGGAAAATATACAAAAGATGAAAATTCAATCACTCCAGAGAGGGAAAGGGAAACTTAAAGAGAAATATGTTTCCCTTCCTCACTTGCAGGTGCTCTTACTATTGACCTTTGTTAAATCAAGACATTGAGATTTGAGTTTGATGTCTAAACTAAAGGTGAAAGTATCATCTCTGACAAGTCAGACTTCTGCCCTGGGCTGGCAATCAATCTGAATTGTGTTGCCAGGCCTTTAACCTATCAATTTTTGATACAGTGAAAGTGTGGGATGTAGCAGAGCTGTAACTGTGAGGGAAAAATGTGAAACACTATTTCATTTTCTGGAAGGGAATGTTGTGAAGTCTTGAGTTATAAGGAAACATCATAAAGTTTTCTAAGCAATCTTCCACCATTCAATTTCTAATACAGATCATCCTAATGAGCTAAAAATATGTTCCCTCCATGTCTAGGAGGCCAACAATCCTACCACAGTGTCTGCATTCTTCTTCACATCTAGTTAATACTGGATTTTCTGCATTGTACATTTGTAGGGATTTAAATAGTAGTAATTGCTATTTTTCAAGCACCTACTGTGTTAATTATTTTATAAACACAAACCCATTTAATTTTTGCAACATATTTATGAGGTAGATACTGTTACAGATAAAAATAAAACTAAGGAAAAAAAAAATAAGTATCATGTTTGTGCCTTATCACATTTAATAAATAGTAGAGCTGGAATTCCAGCCCAGGTTAGTCTCACTGGAAAGACACTTTTTCTACTATATTGTGTTGTTTGACTAAACTTAGCTTCTAAAAAATAATATTTGTTTCTTCCAATAATTCTCTTACCTATTTTTTCCCAATTGAAACAACTTGAAATTGTTTGCTACTTACAGTTGACTAACAAACACTGTATTTATATACTGGTATTTGTTGAAAATTTTAAGTTTGAGTGGATATTTTTAAGCAAAGCCTCATTCTTACAATCTTTCCTAGAGTTTTAAGCTAATTTAGTATTTACAATTCAAATCCAGAAACCCAGTGAAACTCCCATCTGTGCCAACTAGCATGTTTACCATTATATCCCAATTGAGTTCTTTGATCAGTGCTGAGATTTCTTGTAATAGAATGCAGAATGACTTTCACATAGAGAGTCTCCTTATAGCTACCCCGAGACACCAGTGTTACTACTTATGGTCTGAGTAGAGAGAAGAGATTATTTTGAATGTTTTTAAAACAATTTTAAAGTTTGTATACCGGTACTAAAATTTTGGATGGACTTGGATTTTGTCATTTCACATGTTAAAACTATACCAGTGAATTCATATCCAACACTAATATCACTGTGGTTGTATTCCCTGAGGACATCAACCAGCCCCATTCCCAGGGCCTGCTCCACCTGTTTTCCTCTGCCTGAAAAGCTCATCGCCCTAGTTCATTCTGACGAATATGTACTGTATTCCTTCTTCACAGTGTGCAGAAAGAAGCCTTACTCACCTGCTCACTCTCCTGCTCTCTTAGTCCTGTCTCTGTTTTCTATTGTATTTGTACCTGACTACGAAGTCTGATAATTAAGTTCACAAACTCATCCTAGGAAAATGTGCTACGTACCTCATTGCTGAATGTCACTAGGGTCACCTTCAAAGTTTTCTTGGGAAGATATATACCAATACCAGTGCCTTATCCACACTTCAAAGCAGTTTTGGAATTCTTTTTTCTGGAACGGCAATCAGACCTATCATCGTTTTGCCTTTGATGTCCTCAATGTTATCAAAATATCTTCCTTTCAATATTTTCTTTATCCTCTGGTAAGGGATACAATAGAGATATTGCCTTCAGCTGTGAATGTCTGCTTTGCTCTTATTCTATTACTCCTTTTTTCTCTTACTTCTTTTACCCTTTAACAACAAGAAAGGATTTTTAGTTCTCTTTCTTTTCTAATAAAAATTGTGATCCTAGTACATCCTTCTCCTTGAATAGCTGATAGCGAAAAGGCCCAAAACAATTAGGGTTGACTATTTTTACCATTAAGTTTCAGATATGAGATGGTTTTATAAAACTTAATCTGTCAGCAAAACCTCACTTTTGCAAACCAAAAGTTTCAGACTACTTAGACACTTAAATCTGAGAAGACTATTTTGAAAGGCAAATAGTGAATTTCTTGTTCCAATCTGTATCTACCCTTTACATGGAGTTATAAAAATATTTTTATTTTAATGTGCTGAGAACAGGATGATAATGAGACATAATTAGTGAGTTACTGGAAATTGAAATAGTTTGATTTAATAAATTCCTATTATCTTTGTGGAATGCTAATTGGTCCTGTAGGAATACTTTCCATCCATCCTTACTTATTGAAATGTGCTAGGCAAACAAGAATGGAGATTAGATTTAAACTTTGTTTATTTTTATGGCATAAGCTACACTTATCAGACACTCCAGAACTGGATCGCATTGATTTCTCATACAACCATGTAAGATGCTGAGCACAGACTGTCCGCATGGACATGTTGATTGATTGTGTATTTCTCTCAAGATAAATTAGTAATGGAAGAAGTATCTCTTCTAGAGGATAGATTGGCAAACTTTCTGTAGTAAATGTTGTAGAATTGTAGGCCATATTATTTCTATGAAAACTATTCAGCTCTGCCACTATAGTACAATCACAGACAAAACATACATGAATGACCATGGCTGTGTTCCTACATAACTTTCTTTATAAATGCCAACATTTTAATTTTATATACCTTTCTCATGCCATGAAATATTGTTATTTATTTTTCCAACCATTTAAAATTTTTTAAAATCATTCTTAACTCATAGGTTGTACAAAAACAGGTGATAAGCTGGATTTATTCTACAGGCCTGAGTTTGCCTACCCCTCATCTAGAGTCGTATAGCCCTGGGTTTTTTGCTATATCTCTCTAAGAACATGTATTTCAAAGGAAGAAGTACGTTGTCTGTAAGTACTCTAGCCAACATTTTTCCATCTCATCAGAATACAAAGACACATTAAAAAAAAAGTGTCTCTTCTGAGTTAAAACAGTTCGTTAACTGATTAGATAAGAATACTGCCTGTCAACAGACACTGCCCTTTAGTGGGAAGTTTTATCATTTACATATTATCTTAGTGATTATTTCATTTTAAGTTCTTAAAATAATACGCTATAAAATGTTCCTATTAAGAACTAAGCAACAAAAATTTAGATTTTGCCTTAATTAAAGAATGGCTGCAAAATCACTTCCATTATTCCAGATATCTCAAAATACAAATGTTCATTAATTTGTTTCCATGGAAATTAAATTTTTCTCTTTAGTGAAACCCACAAAATCTCTTAAGCCAATTTCATAAATCTGAAATTTAGAGTGTTTTAATTTTAGTTGGTAAGCCTATCTAGTGACTATTATGCATTATATACGGTGCTTGGTTCTTTGATTCAGAGAGAAATAATGGTTTCTGCTAATACTAAACTGTGGCAAACTAACTACTTGTTTTATATCTATATCTGTTTTTTTTTTTAACTGAACTGGGGGCCTCACTGCATTCGGGAAGCACACCCCAGTTCAGCATGTGGGTCCACCTGGGCCGGAGCCAGGATTCGATCCTCGGTCCTCGAGGCTTCAAAGAGAGTGCTTAACCTGCTGAGCCATCCCAGCTTTCCCTATATCTATTTCTATATATTCACAAATACATACACTCAGCTATACAGACTCATACCAGATATGACAATTAAGTTCACGAATTTACAAATGCATGCTTATATTGACAGCTTGTACAAACAACTCAATAAGGTTTCTTAACCTCGGTATATCAATATCTCACAGTGGTGTTCTATCGACATGTGGTGGTGTCTTGCTTGCTGAGTGGTGTTCCTTAATGTTGTTATGTGTTTTTGTGTGCTATTGAAAGAATGTTAGAGCTTGAGTTTGCCAAGATTTTCTAAAAAGGCAACATGATGTTTTGGACCATGTTATCACTGGTGATGAAATATGGGTATAACAATATAACCCTGAAACAAAGTGTAGAAATGCACAATGGAAGTCAGCCAATTCTCCATTCCCAAAATAGTTCTGTCAGTCCAAGTCAAGAGATAAAATGATGTTGCTAAACTTTTTTATTAGAAAGACGGCTCATTTTTAATTTGTACCAACTGGACAAAAGGTCCACCAAGTTTACTATTTGAAAGCATTGAGAAGGCTATGTGGAAACATTAGAGAAAAAATGACCTGAACTTCTCACCAACAACTTACAGCTTTTGTATCATAACAATGCAGTAGCTCACATGGCACTGTCTGTGTGCCTTTCCTATGCTTTAACCTTTGGTTAGGTGGTAGGAATATTCAATTAAATTTAGGGAAATGAAAGAGTAGGAGTCTTCCTCCACAATCCTACAACAAAGCTTAGAATGCCTGTGGTCTCATGATACTATGTTCAACATGGTAGACCCATGCATTCCCACACATATAGCATCCATAGACATGTGATTTCTGGCCTGGCCAGAGAAAATATTTCTGTTCCCTTATGCCACACAGCTAGACAAATAGGAGGTTTACCAGTTTCAAATGATTAAAATTAAGTAATCAAACCCAAATAACACTGTAAGAACTCTGAAAATTAAAGATGGATAGGAACCATAGCAGACATAACAGGTCAAGACCCATGCATTAAACCTAAACAGAGTGACTTCCTACTAAAATCAAAGGTTATAATAGGACCTAGAGCCTCCCAATATAATAAACGATATGTCCAGGATACCATAAAAAGAGTACTTGTCATAAGAGTAATAAAAAAAAAAAGATGAGTGAAAGATATTGACATGAACATTGAGATGAATCAGATGTTAGAATTACCTGACAAAGATCATAAAGCAGCGGTTATAAAAATTTACTAAGAAACAATTACAACTTTTAAAAAATATATAAAAATATAAAATTTAATAACAATTAGCAATAATATTACAAATAAAAATTATAGGAGTGAAAAATAGAATAACAGAAGTAAAATTTCTGAATGGGCTAAATGGTTTTTTTAAATTTTTTAATTTTTTTATTAGGGACCACATGAATTTATTAGAAGAAATGGTAAAATTGGAAAAAAAATAAAATGTTTAAGTGAATATTTTGCAAGGGGACAGAGTGACCAGGTATAGTCACCTTGCAGTTATGGGGAAGGCAGTCCAACCTCAATTCTAATGCCCTCACCCAGGGTGAGCTTGTCAAAGAGATTTTGTGTCATGCCAGTTTCTGGGGCCCATATTTGCACAGGTTTGAGACTTATACACTCAACTCTTTAATAAACTTGACCTGCTTGAACAGGTAATGGCTCTTCAGAAAGAGACACAAGGGACCATCACTCTGTTGGTGACCAGCTGGCTGAGTTCTAAGGACTTGTGGGATAGTAAAAGATCTAATAATTATATCATTAAAATCACAGAAGAGGAGAAAGAGAGTGGGAGTGAAAGAGTATTTAAATAAATACGGCTGAAAACATCCCAAATATGGGGAAGCATACCCATTACCTATATAATGCAAGAAGCTAAGTGAACCTCAAACAGGACAATCTCAAAGAAATGCATGTCAAAACATGTTATCATTAAACTTTTATGAACTAAAGATGAGAAAAAATATTTTGCTAGCAACCAGAATTAAACTGCATTTCCTACAGGGAAACAGTAAGTCAAATAACAGTGTATTTTTATTCTGAAACATAGAGGCCAGAATGAAATGGAACAATATTTCTCAAGAGCTAAAAGAAATGTAAAAAAAAAAAAAAAAAAAAATTCTACAACTGGTAAAACTATTTTTTAAGAATGAAGGGAAATAAAAATATTTTGAATTATATAAAGTGATAAACACTTGTATCTGACAGACCTATACCAAAGATTGGTTAACGGAGTTTTTCAAACAGAAATGAAATTATAGAAGAAGAAAACTTGGAGCACTGAGGAAGAAAATAAAACAATAGAAAGGAAAGAATTATATAATATGCAATTGAGTATCCTTTTCCAGATAAGTTTAATAAATCCTATTTGATGATTAAAGCAATTGTTATGACATCAGGCAACACATGGGGCAATAATATTTAAAAATGGGAAAGAAATGAAAAGCTAAATGCAAATGTGATTCCATACTTTGCTCAAAGTGGTAAAATGCTGATACAGATAAGACAATTTTGTCACAAAAGTATATTGTAATACCCATAACTACCACTACAAAAGTTATGCAAAACGCTAAGAATAAGTCAAGATATTGTGCTAAAAATACTTCTAATATCCTTCTGGATGTCAAGAAAAGAGAAACAGGGACATGAACCAGAAGAAACAAGTAGAAAACAAAAAATGAAATAAATATATTAAGTGCTAACATATCAGTAGTTATTAAAATGGAAATTGTCTAAACATGCCAATCAAAACACTAAGTTAGCAAAGTAGATCTTAAAAAATAACCACCCCCAAAAATAGTACGGAGGTTCCTCAAAAAATTTAGATTAGAGCTACCATATTACCCAGCAATCCCTTCTCAGATTATCTACCCCCAAAATTTGAAAACATTTATTTGTTAAGATATATATATATATATATATATATATATATATATATATATATATATATATATATATATCCCTATGTTCACTGCAGCTTTATTCATGGTGACCAAGACATGGAAATAACCCAAGTGTCCTTTGATGGATGATAAGATAAGGAAGATGTAGTACATACACACAATATAATACAATTAATCTTATGAAAAGATAAAATACTGCCATTTGCAACAGTGTGGATGGATCATGAGATTATCATGCTAAGCAAAATAATTCATATGAAAACACACAAGAATAATGATTTCACTCATGTGTGGGATATAAAATGGAAAGCAACAAATGAACAAACAAAACAAAAAATTAAAAAAACATTGACTCAGACAATAGTATGGTGGTTACCAAGAGAAAAGAAGGTGAACTGAGAGTGAAGTAGTAAAGAGGATTAAAAATATGATGATGGAAAGAGACTACACTTAGGGTGACAAGCACACAATGCAATATACAGATGATATATTATAACATTGACATTTGAAACTTACAGAATCTTATTAATCAATGTTACCCCCAATAAATTTAGTTTAAAAAAACCCACCTCTGTGCTATCTATATAAAAATCATTACAAATATAAAGATATATGTAAGTTGAAAGTTAGGAATGGAAAAAAGTATAACATACACATTAATAAAATAACAAAACAACAA
Source organism: Craseonycteris thonglongyai (assembly GCA_004027555.1). NCBI lineage: Eukaryota > Metazoa > Chordata > Mammalia > Chiroptera > Craseonycteridae > Craseonycteris > Craseonycteris thonglongyai. The sequence continues at coordinate 10,140 of PVKE010023315.1, forward strand.
CAAACATGAGTGATATGCTATTATCTGATGAAGTAGACTTTAAAGCAAAGAAAAGTTACTGGAGATATAGAGGAACATTACATAATCATCCACCAAGATATAATAATCTTAAATTTGTGTACACTAAACAACAGGAAGCAAAAGCAGATAGAGCGAAAAAAGAAGGGAAAAAAAAAGCACAATTATAGTTGGGACATTAGTACTCCTCTCTCAGGAAATAAATATGCCAGACAGAAAATCAGCAAAAATATAGAAAAATATGAATGATATGATCAACCACTGGGAACTAATTTAACCTTTACCCAATAGCAAGAATATACATTTTTTCCCTCAAATACTTATGGAGCATTAACTAATAGGTAAAATATCCTGGGATATATATAACAAACCTTAACAAATTAAAAAATACTGAAATCATACAGAATATGGTCTCTGATTATAATGGAATCGAACTAGCAATAAATAACAAAAGACAATCTGAGAGGCTATTTTAACGTTTGAAAGTCAATCAATGTACTTTACCATATCAGCAATTTAAAGAAGTAAGTTACGTAATTACATCAGTGAAGACTGTGCATTTGACAAAAATCCAACACTCATTCATGATTAAAAAAAAATACATTTGGCAAGTCAAGAAGAGAAATGAATTATCTCTACTAGAGAAATAAAAACAAACAACAGCAAATTCTTCTATAATAAACATCCTGCTTAATGGTGAAAGACTGAGTGATTCCCCTTAAAATCAAAAACAAGTCAAGGCTATTTGCAATCACCACTCTTATTCAACATAGTGCTGGAATTTTGTGTCATTGCAATAAGGATAAAAAAGAAATAAAAGGCACACAGTTTGAAAAGGAAGAAATAAAACTATGTCCATCTATGAATGACAAAAGTATGTAGAAAATTTCAGGAACTCTACAAAAAAGTTTCTTGAATTAATAAATGAATTCAACAATATTACAAGTTATTCAGATATCTGTATGCTAACAATGAAAATATATAAAACAAAATTAAGAACCATTTACAGTTGCTCCAAAGAGAATAAAATACTTAGGCATTCACTTAAAGCATAAACAATATCTGCTTGCAGAAAATAACAAGATAATGATAAAAGAAACAGAGACATATACTGTGTTCAATGAATTGGACCACTTAACATACGTAGTAAAGATGTTAATTTTTACCAAAGTGGTCCATGGGTTTAACACTTTTCCTATAAAATATCAGAATATATATTTTTTAAATATATAGGCAAACTTATACTAAAATGTACATGGAAAGGGTACAAATTCTAGGAAAGTTAAGACAACAATCTTGACAAAGAATACAGTGGGAGCAATCACTACACTGATATTAAGACTTCATATAGAGCTACAGTGATTAAAACAGTATAGCACTGGCAGGATAAACCCATAGACAAATGGAACACAATAGAAATTGTGCAGTACCCAGAAGCTGACCACTGAAATATGCCTAACTGATTTTGATAACTGTACAAAAGCAGTTAAGTTTAAGAAGTAGTATCAACTTTTCAACAAGTGGTGCTAGAGCAATTAGATATTCATAGGTCAAAAAACAAACGAACAATAAAAACATGACATTATACCCTATACAAAAATTAACTAAAAAATATATTGTAACTTAAATGTAAAATGTAAGCCTACAAAATTTTTTAAAAAATAGTTGAATATCTTTAGGGTCTAAGGCCTGATAGGAAGTTTTTAGACATATTAATAAAGCACAACCTATAAAAAGAGAAGTTAATAAATTGGACCTCAATGAAATTCAAACCCTTGCTTTGTGAAAGCCCTAGTGAAGAAAATGGAAGGGAAGCTATAGCATAGGAGAATCACATCTCTGACAAAGGACTAGTATCTAGTATTGATATCTATAAAACTCTTAAAACAGTAAAAAAACAACTTGACTATAAATGGACAGACAAAAGATGGATGTAAATTTCACTGAAGAATATGTATAGATGGCAAATAAGCATATGAAGAAATATTTATGAACATTAGTCATTAGGTAAATATAAATTAAAGCCACAATGAGCTACAGGTAAGTCCATGCACCTATCAAGTGGCTAAAATATAAAATAAGTACAAGTGTAAGTGTTGGTGAGGATACCGGGTAACTAAATTACTTACACATTGCAGGTAGAAATGTAAAATAGTATATTGTCTTTGAAAACACAGTTTCTAAAAAAACTGAATGTGGAAGTATTATAAGACCCAAAAATTATAATTTTCTGCATTAATCTCAGAAAAATGAAGGCTTTATGTTTACACAAAAACTTTGTATAAGTAGGAGATGTAGAAATGGCTCAGAGGGTTGCGTACTCACTTTGCAGCCCCAGGGCCTGAGGATCAAATCCTGGCTCAGCCTGTGTGGACCCATATGCTGAGCTGGGGTGTACCCCCAGTTCAGTTCTTGCCAGGGCCCTTGTGATAGGCCCCCAACCTGGTCCCTGCCCTGCGCAGCCCCACACTCACCTGTGGAGTGAAACTATATTGAAAACTAACGATGTATGACATAGAGACGGCTCTAAGCCCTCTCCTTTCTCTGTCTCTCTCTGTCTCTCACTCTCTCTGTCAGAAAAACAATAAAAAAAAATCTTAAAAAAAATGTTTTTAGCAGCTTCATTTGTAATATTTAGAAACATCAATCAACCCAGATGTCCGCCAAGAGGTGAATTATTAAAAAAAAAAATGCTACATATATACAATGGGATACTACTCAGCAATAAAACGGAATAAACTATTGGCACATGTAACAATTTGAATTGCTTTCCAGAGAATGATGCTGAGAACAAACAACAAAAGACAAAAATCCAAAAACCCATCAATAATAAAAAGAAAAGAAAATTTATGTGATTTATATATATATAACACTTTTTAAATAATAAATTTTAGAAATGGAGGACAGATTAGTGGTTACCCAGGTTTAGAGATAGAAAAATAGGGGTATGAGGAAAATGGGCATGCTATAAAAAGACAACGCCTGGGGTCCTTATGATTAGTGAACTGTTCAGCCTCTTGACTCTGGTGGTTGATAGATTAAAGTACACAAGTGATAAAATTGTATAGAACTGATACACATTCATATGAATGAATATATGTAAGACTAGGGAAATCTGGATAAGTTTTGTTGGTTGAATCCATATCAATATTCTGGTTGTCATATTATACTATAGTTTTACAAAATGTTATCATTGAGGCAACTAGGGAATGTGTACAAATTCTTTGAATTATTTTTTGGATGTGTATCTTGTGAATCTTCAAATACTTTCCAGAATTCAATTATTTCTCTAAAATCTCACTTAACAGTATTCTGAGACATTCTTAGCCACTGCTGATAAACTATTATCAAAAAGCTGTAAAAAATAAAAAATAAAAAATAAAAATGTTTTTAAAGTGTAGGATACTGTCAAGATTATGGACTTTGGCAGTCACCTCTATCATCAGTAGCGAATGCCCACACATTTACCCAGAATCAGTCTTTGCCTTAGCAAGTATCAGTGCCAAGTGTTCAGTATACAGGCTCAGATCAATCTGAGAGAGACACCTTACAAGACCAGAAAGAACCAGATGTGTGCTCCTTCCTTAGAAATTGGGCGAAGCTGCTCCCCCTACCCTTTTCTAAACTCATATCTTTGCCAGAATGAAGGGAAACTTGAGAGAAAAGTTGAATTTAGTTTTATAAAGTAAAAGGCTGTATTTAAATATCTGACTTAACAGTTTATACATTTCAACCTTACTAAAATAATTTAATTGAACTGAGGGTATTTGAATATGGATCCACACGAGTGATGAGGACGCTAGTAGTACTTAATAGGTCAGTTCTCCCTTCCTTCAGTGTCTGCTTCCCAGTGTCCTAGGCAATCCTAGGCAATCTCTATCTCTTTGGAATGACCACATCTTTGAAGAATAGGAAACAAATGGTTGAAGAGAAGGAGACAAATGGTTGAAGTTCAGAAAATTTCCTGCCCACAAAGTACTTAAGCTGAACTGGTGTAAGTGCAGCTCCTTAGTCATAAATTGGATTGGCAATCTGTATTGCAAGAAACTGGTGTGGAACTACTGGCGGCAGAGAAGTGCCTGAATAAGCCAGGTTGAATTTTGAGCTGTCCTGGGATATCTAACCCAAGTCCAAGGGGCACTTTCTGGATCTGGGTAACAATTTTTGGCTAAGATTCCTTTTTCACTGTTTCTAGGAAATCTAAACACCTTTATCAACTTCTGCTAAATAATATAATAAGACCTTTACTTTTTACTTTTTTTCCCAGTATTTTTAACTTAAGACTAAATTTTCAGCGAGTAGAAGTAGTGTCTCATTGAATGGTTCCTAACCACTTTTTGTTATTGTTGTTATTTTTCCCCTTACACCTCATATATTAAGCTATTGATTTCTACATATATACTTTTCAGGGACACATATAGTTGAGTATGCAACAAAAATATTGAAGAGCAATGGTCCAGTTTCCTTAAGTTTTTAAAAGTCACTGGGCTTAGATTTTTGAGTTTTATTAACATTTTTTTTTTTTTTTTAATTTCTGGTATCCTGGAAATCACAGTATTTCAATAATGGTTGCACTAGATCAGTGGTACCCAACCTTTTGCCACTTATATTTTCCTTTTAAATCTATTTTTATAAGTTATTCCCTTTGTTTTTTTAAAGATTTGTTTTGATTGTTTTTGACAGAGAGAGAGACACACACAGAGAGACAGAGAGAAGGGGAAGGGCCCAGAACAGTCTCCATAGTTGTATATCATTGGTTTTTCCACAGAGTTTCATTCCACAGGTGGGCGCGGGGCTGCACAGGGCAGGAAATGGGCTGGGGTCTTCACCCCGGTGAGAACTGAACTGGGGGCACTCCCCAGTTCAGCATATGGGTCTACTCAAGCTGGGGCCGGGATTCGATCCTTGGTCCCCAGGGCTACAAAAGTGAGCGCTTAACCCACTGAGCCATCCTGGCTCCCCCACCCCCCTTTGTTTTTAAAACAGATATTTTTAAATACTGACCCTTTTGTTTAGTGCCTATAATAGTGTAAAATAACACAAATGAGGTAATAAATTAGGAAAGAAAAATATAAGTACAAACCTCAGATTTAATGTTATAATATTTGTAACAGTTAAATATTTATAATGATCAAGTATTTAACAAACTTTTAATTTAACATTAGTTTGAGTATCTGAAAAGTCTATAATGATTGTTACATAGATCACTAGGAATTTTCATTGGAACATTCATTGTTCGTAAGATCATTGAGCTTGCTTTGATGCACATACCATAGTTTCTTGAAATCAGGCTCAAAAGATGCAAGATACAGTCTTGAATCTGATCTTGCATTAAGCCTCTGTGGTACTTACTTTTTTTTATGAAGGTTTAGAAAAAAAAGTTCTTTTCACAGTTCAGTTTTAGGAAATGGTAAGAGGTATTTGAGAGCCTTCTAACTGAACTGTTCGTATTCCTCACTGCTATTGACCCAAAAGGGAATAAAATGCTTTCTTTTAAAATCAGAACGAAAAAAATTAGTTGAAAGTTTGATTAACTGCTCTTTTTCATTTATTGATAGTTTAGCTTTTTTGAAGAAGTCTTCATTGAAGGGATCTGCAATCCAATGATTTTCTCTTCCACATTGAGGGAAGTATTTATAAATGGAAACTAAGACCTTCCAAGTAACTTACAATATTCTCTTTCACATTTTGGAATAGGCACAAATCATTCTCAGATAAGAAGTTGTGCAGTGTTTCAAAAACTTTAGGCTAACCTTTTTCAATACACACTTTATTTTTTCTTTTTTTAAAGATTTATTTATTGTATTTGACAGGGAGAGAGAGAGAGAGCTATACAGTCAGAGACAGAGAGAAGGGGGAGGGCCCAGAACAGTCTTCATAGTTGCACATCATTGGTTTTTCCACATAATTTCATTCCACAGGTGGGCGGGGCTGCACAGGGCAGGAACTGGGCTGGGGTCTCACCCCGGTGAGAACTGAACTGGGGGAGCTCCCCAGTTCAGCATATGGGTCCGCACAGGCCAGGGCCGGGATTTGATCCTCTGTCCCCGGGGCTGCAAAGTGAGCTCCTAACCCACTGAGCCATCCCAACTTCCCCAATACACACTTTCTAAAAGTCCATTTTTTAAATCATTGACTCAACTTTGTCTGTTATTATGAATATAGTGATTGGGTTGTTTTGAAGTACCATGTTGAGTTTGTTTATTTCTAGAAAAATATCTGATAAATATGCAAGACTTTGAAGCCAGTCACTGCCCTGAATCTTTGGAGCAAGAGGGAAATAATGGTTTTCAGAAAATACCAGGACTTTATGTCTAAGTTCAAATATCTATGTAAGTACCTTGCCCCAAGATAGCCAGTTACCTCCATATGAAAAAGTAATATGCTGTAAATGCTGTTCATTTCTTCACACAGCTATTTAAAAAATTTGGAGTTTCATGGTTGTGACTTAATAAAATTTACAACTCTTACTGCCTCATCCAGAACATCTTTTAGTTCAATAGGAACAAGGTTGGATGCAAGACTTTGTCTATGAATGTAGCAATGACTTTATTGTTCGTGGGGAGCTACTTCTTTAATTTGGCTGTCACTTAGGCCTATAAAACAACCTGACATAGGCTTTCCTCTGTCAGTGCACACATCAGAACAATTTGACCAACTACCATTGATTGCATTAAAAATATCTTCACCGGGGGTCTGCTATGTCAATAGGTAACAAAGCAACAGGTTTTCCTGAATTTCATTATCTCACAATGATGAGCAAAATAAATAAATCTGCAACATCTACATTTTCATTGACCTGGATGGAAAAAAGAATTTACTTTTTCTAATTCTATCTACTACTACAGCTTCAATCCAATTAGACATTTTCTAAATTCATTGAGACATTGTATTATTTGAAAAAGAGGTGGTAATGACTTTGCAGACATGTTCTCCCCCAAACATACAAAAAACAGTATCCTTAATAGAAGGAGAAATTAAATCTTCAGCTATGGTATGAGTTTTTACTACATTTAGTTATGGGATAAGCAATGTGTTATAAAGCTTCAATTGCACTGTCATTGTTTTTCTTTCCTGACATCATATATGAATAACAGTTGGATGTTTTTCTAAGGGTTGGAAATAATGTATTTCTTTGTTTTTATACATAGGATGTTTAGCTTCTAAATGTCATATGAGTAGAGAGGGTTTCATGCAATCATTGGATAATATTACCCTATATAAAACATGCAAAGTTTTAGAACAGTCATCACCCGCTACCGATGAAAACCCATATTTAATATACTCTTCAGAGTATTTTCTTTTCTTCTGTGTAGTATCTGAGACATGTACCTATTTAATAGCTCCCTCTTTTGTTGTGCTTGTAGCTGCAGACCCTGTTAAGAAGTACTTGGCAGCGGGTTATAATCCATATCAAGTATTTTTTTTTAACTGTTTCTGTTTTCAATCATTGATCCATAACTGACATATTTAAAAATAATTAACAATAATAACTGAAACTATGTTAAATATTAAATAAAAAAAACATTTGAAAAGAATCACAATTAAAGACAACACATTTACTTTTATTCAGTCAATAACTGAACTGGTCAAATAGTCTGGCTACAGATGTATTTATATATTTGGGGGAAGTTCTAGAAACGTTGCAAGTAGATTGTTCTGAAACTGTGTTGAATGATTTGTAAAAGAGTGGTTTGGGGGGAGGGTTCATAGCCATGACCTCATCATTTATTATTCACTAATGTGTTCTAATTTTAAAGTGTCTCCGTTAATAGTGATTTAAACTTAACGTTTATTGTTCCATAAGGAATGTCTTGCATTTTTCTACTTTACTGTTTTTTGGCCATCACCGGTTATTTATAATGAACCTCTGGGGGTACACATACCATCACTTTGAGACCCAATGCTTTAGATGAAAAGTAAAAAGTGAGGTCAAATTATCAGCAAAGATTTAAGATATTTCGCATGTAGGTTAAATACATGTATCATTTAAGTTCACTTTGGCAACACAGGCTTTTGTTGTATTTTTATATTTTTCTTCTGTTTTTATTTATGCAGGAAAGGTTTCTTTAAATAATGAAGATTCTACAGCACTTACAGCAATCTAACTGCGTTTCATTGGTGAAATGAAACTTTTATATTTCTCCAGAGATAATGCTATTCTTCCTGGTGTTATTTTCAAAGTATTCTTTAATTTGTTACAAATAGATGATGTTTTCTAAAAAGCAAGATAAATTTGCAATTCAACGTAACTGTTTTCTTTTGCTGAAAATAAAAAGAAGATAAAAAGTTGATGATAAATGCGTTTGAACTATTATCTTGAGATAACTTTTTAAAAAAGATTTACTTTATTGTTTTTCACAGAGAGGGAGATAGAGGGAGACAGACTTCCCAGAGCAGTCTCCATAGTTATAAGTCATCAGTTTTTGAGTTTCATTCCACACAGGTGGTAAGGGGCTGCCCAGGGCAGGAACCAGACCAGAGACCTCCCGCATGGGAGACATGCTCCTGAGTGCCAGGGGCTTTTCCACATGGAAAGCATGCCCTGGGCAGGAACCAAACTGGGAATCTCCCATATGGAAAGCTTGCCCCAGCATTTGGGCCCACACGGGTCAAGGCCAGGATTTGAGCCATGAACCCTGAGGCTGCAAGGTGAGAGCTCCACCCTCTGAGCTATCCCGGCATCCCTTGGGATAACTTGCTTAAAGATTTAAATCTCAAAAATTATTAAGTAAGGCAAGCTAACGAAAGGTCTTTTTCTCCTCAACAAGGGAAAAAAATCCTAATTGTCATTTTTTTTTTTTTCTTTAGTGTTAGCCTGGGTAAATTTTAAGTACCTATGAGTCACAAACCTAACAGACCAAAATTTACAGGTAGTTGAATTTTGATCATGATTATTTAACTTATTGTTGAATTGAAACGTAGTGGTGCTATCTGCTTTGTAGTAGATTCAGAATTTGTATTGGAACATGTCAGCTCATTTTACCACTCATTACTTTCCAAGTATCTTTCTATTTTCATTGCACTATGCCCTGCTTTCACTAGTTAATGAAATACTCTGCTTTTTCACAATTGTTTTAACTTTGATACTATTTTTGGTCTTTCTCCTTTTCTTCTCTCATTTACCTTTGCTTCCTATTTTTCTCTTTTAAACCTCTCAGCTGTTTTCAAGTAATCAGACACCACATGCTACATGTTTTAAAATACCATAATGACATGGTATTTTCTATAAATATTTTTGTTTTCCTTAAAGTTAGTACCATATTAAAAAAAATAAATTGTAATTCATGTTAATTTTTGGCATGTGAATATTCTCTAAAAATTATGGCATATTTAGAAACTCTTTAAGATACTTTGCTTATTAAGAATGACATTTAAAATCTCAGTTTCTCTTTTGTATTTTATTTGTCAGGAGAAAATTCTAAGTAATGTTTCATTGCATTACACATTAAATACAATGAATTATATGATTTTATTTTTATATGCAGTTTTTTTATTAAGTAGGTGACAATTTTAACCATCTTATAGAGACATATCTTAACATTTAAAATTTATTTTCAATTGTCTCACTAATTCCCTCTAGAAAATGGATAATTATTTACTTCTATTTTTTTTTTTTTAAGTTTTATTTTATTTATTTATCATGTTAAATTTGTTGGGGGTGACATTGGTTGGTAACGATTACATAATTTCTAAGTGTACAACTGTACGTTACATTGTCTAGGGGGCATCAAATATATGATGATGGAAGAAGACCTGATACTGTGTGGTAAGCATGTAATTCAATTCATACACAATGCTCTCACTATTTTTTTTTTTAAGATTTATTTTTATTGTTTTTGACAGAGAGAGAGAGATACAGAGACAGAGAGAAGGGGGAGGGCCCCGAACAGTCTCCATAGTTGCACATCATTGGTTTTTCCACACAATTTTCATTCCACAGGTAAGCGTTGGCTGCACAGGGCAGGAACTGGGCCAGGGTCTCACCCTGGCAAGAACTGAACTGAGGGCACTCCCCAGTTCAGCATATGGGTCTACACAGGTTGGGGCCAGGATTCGATCCTTGGTCCTTGGGGCTGCAAAGTGAGTGCTTAACCCACTGAGCCATCCTGGCTTTTCCTACTCTCACTATTTTTAAATGACCTACTTTCCTCTTTTCTCACTTAGCATTTTCCATAATGAATCTAATTTTATACTTCAATAATGTTCCCCTTTTAATGTATTATTTTACTCCTTTCCCCATCTCTTTAAAAAAATACAGGTATATCTTCTAGATTTTTAGGGCAATAGAGAATCCAATTCTACTTGCAAAACATTTAAATAGAGTAACAATAAATAATAAAAGAGTCAAATGACATACTCTTTCTAGATTCTTTTGTCTCTCAGCATTATTTTTTTATCATGATCAGCAATTTAGATTTCCCGTTGATATACAGCAATGTAAACAACCTACAGTCTGTAGCAAGTATTCTCTAAAGAACTGTTTTGATCTTTTAGACATTTGTATTTGAACACTATAGCTATTTATTCTCTAGTATGTGTGAGAGTTCACACTAAATTGTCACCATAGATTTTGGACTATCTAGTTTTCAAACCATATATATATATTTTTAACCAAACACGCCTTTTAACAACTCATGGGCACTATTTCAAAGCCTCAAATCTTTTTCCTATCGTGTCAATACCCATGGCATGTTACAACATCTAGTTTCCTCTGTGCCTTTGACTGGTAAATTCGATACCTCTTATTTGATCTTCTTAAATTTATAAATAAATTTCCTCTCCTTGACAAAAACCTCTCTATATAACTAAAATGTTGCAGTATTATTACTCAATTATTAATCTTTAGGGGGCACACAATTCTGTATACCAGATTATCTTGGAAAGGCAGCACAGGAAATTTTAACTGAGTCAGTGAATTATAAACCTGTGCTAATTTTACTTTTTACTCTGCATAAACATAATTAAAAGGGTAAATAATATCCCAGTGAATGGCGTTTTTTGTTATTTTGACTTCTTTACTTAATATTACACCCAAAATTTAAATAATAACAAAATTGTTGCCCATATCTTGCAACTCTGTAGATTATTAATACACTAGTGTTCATGCGAGCCTGGATAATTTATAATGCTGGTCTTCTCTCCATGAAACAGAATAAGGGAAAAATCTGCAATGAAAAGCTAATTGCTTACCCATGTCAAATTTTCTCATCTTACCAATGTCACACCAATAAATTTAACAATAAAAACATAAACAAAAAACAAAACAAAACAAAAAACACCTTTCTCTTCTTAGTTATCCATTTCTCCTGATCTTATTCAGGACAAGAATATGCTCAACTTAAACACATTTTCTGTCTCCTTGTAGCTTTGTGAGTCTATGTGCCTCACTCAATAAAGTTAAATAAAAGTGAATATAAATTCTTAGGCTTTAAGAAAAGCATCTGAAATTAAGCTGACCGAACTCCTTTGTACTTCTTGGAATTCATACATGATGATTGGAGTTCTAGGACCTACCTTGTATTATGACGTTATCTTGATTATTGATAAATCTGCAATAACCATGGAGCTACAATGCCACTCAGCTGTTGATTCTATCACTTTTTGATGATAAATATTTGAATAATGTTTATTGTAACTCATAGAAAATTATTATTTTTAAATTTTAACTGCTTGAGAATCAAAAACAAAAAGAAAAGTGTGATTAAGTTCTTAGAATTTCCATTTTCATTAGAGTTAATTTTTATAACAATTTAATAATTAGTGATGTTATGTTTTTAATTTTTATACACACCTACTCATATTCACATATAAATACAAAATTAAAATGCTATAAAAATTATCAACTGAAAATTTTTACCCTCAGTAAGACTATGTATTTTGACTCCTATAGAAATTTTTTCATAGATAATAATAATAATGACTAACATTTGTATAGTACCCTATATTTTATAAATGGATGATAGTTAATAGCTAATGATAATAGCTTAAAATTAACCTTTATAAATAGTACATTATATTAGCTGGGTTCAATTTCTGTTTGTGCTATTTATTAGCTGCATGGCCTTGAACAATTAATTAACTTATTAAACATCAATTTTAAAATGAGACTAATAACATTTATTTCTCTAGATTATTATAATATTAACTTAAAGGAAATATTAAAATAAAATTATAATATTAAATATATATAATAAATTTTTCTAAGGTATTTAGAACAATACCTATATAATATTTATAAGAATATATCATATTCTTTCAATAAATAATGATTATTGTGATTATCACTATAATCTACCGATAATTTTATACATACTTCTGTCCCTTAGATGATATGCCCTCTTTCAACCTCTGCTTGAAATGTCACACAACTTTAATTGCTCTAGCAGACAATAATCTTGAATGTCATATGGAATGCAGTTATTTCTTATACATTTGATTATTTACTAAGACTGTTTATCTTGTATTATTATTTAAACATTTATTTATATATTTTCTATCTTCCATCTGTATTTTAAGCTACTTGAGAAGAATCACTGCATATCATGTTTCTTTATAGCTCTCCTAGCCATGGACCAGTGCTATTTACAGAACAGACCCCCAAAATATCTTTGTGCATAAATAAATGAACTATGTGAATCTAGTAGTATATTTTCTTATGACATAATTTTCTTAGCTTAAAACCTGAATATTAACCTTTTTGATGTTGCTTTAATAAAGTTATTGAGATTCCTTTTCACTCAAAGACTGAGGTTAAACTATTCTTTACTCATAAGATTTTCTATCATAGTATGTTTCTACTGTTTCATTCATGATAATCTCTCTACAAACATTTCTGACTTTATTTCTTGTTTGTTTGTTTTTTATTGTTAAATTTATTGGGGTGACATTGATTGGTAACAATTAGATAGTTTCTGGATGTATAAGTCTACATCACATCCCCTATGCATCACATTATGTGCCCACCACCCAGAATCAGCTCCCCCTCCATCACCATATATCTGGTGCCCATTCCCCCCTCCCCCCCAACTCTCCCTCCCCCATCTTCCCCCCTGCCCAGGTAACCACCAAACTATTGAGTGTGTCCATAATACTGGTGCCCACTCCCACCTCCCCTCCCACTCTCCCTCCCACACTCCTCCCCTTCCCTCAGGCAATCACCCAGCTATTAAGTGTGTCCATAGGTCTCTGTGTCTTTGTTACTTTCAGTTTTATATTCCACCTATAAGTGAGATAATATATTTCCTGATTCTTTCAGTCTGACTTATTATGCTTAATAAGATGATCTCTAGGTCCAACCATGTTGTTACAAATAACTGTATTTCATCTTTTCTAATTGCCGAGTATTATTCCATTGAGCAAATGTACCACATCTTCTTTATCCAGTCTCTATCGAAGGGCATTTTGGTTGTTTTCATGTTCTGGCCACTGTGAACTGTGTTGCGATGAACATGCGGGTACAAACATATTTAAAGATGAAGATTTTCAGGTTTTTTGGGTAGATGCCCAGTAAAGGGATGGCTGGGTTATATAGTAATTCCATTCCTAATTTTTTGAAGAATCTCCATACAGCCTTCCATAGTGGTTGTACCAGTTTACATTCCCACCAGCAGTATATGAGGGTTCCTTTTTGTCCACAGCCTCTCCAGCACTTGTCATCATTTGTCTTTTTGATTATAGCCATTCTAACAGGTGTAAGATTGTATCTCATTGTGGTTTTTATTTGCATCTTCCAAATTGCTAGTGAAGTGGAGCATTTTTTCATATATCTGTTGGCCATATGTATGTCTTCATGAGAGAAGTGTTTGTTAAGGTCATCTGCCCATTTTTTAATTGGGTTGCTTGTTTTTTTATTGTTGAGTTGTACCAGTTCTTTGTATATTTTTGATATTAGCCCCTTATCAGAGGCATTGTTTGCAAATATTTTTTTCCAGTTGGCTGGTTGCCTCTTTGCTTTGTTGATGGTTTCCTTAGCATTGCAGAAACTTTTTAGCTTGATAAGGTCCCATTCATTTATTTATGCTTTTACTTCCCTTGTCATTGAGGTCAGATTCATAAAGTCCTCCCTGAATCCCAGGTCTATAAGTTTAGTGCCAATGTTTTCTTCTATGCATTTATTGTTCCCTTTCTTATTTGGAGGTCTTTAATCCATTTTGAGTTAATTTTGGTATATGGTGAGAGATCGCAGTTCACATTCAGCCTTTTGCATGTGGTATTCCAATTTTCCCAGTACCATTTACTGAAGAGGCTTACTTTTCTCCACTGTAATTTTTTTGCTTCTTTATCAAAATTAATCTGTCCATATATTTGTGGGTCTATTTCTGGGTTTTTGATTCTGTTTCATTGGTCGTGTGTCTGTTTTTCTGCCAGTACCAAGCTGTTTTGATTACTGAGGCTTTGTTGTACAGATAAAATCAGGCAGTGAGATGCCCTCAGCTTTATCCTTTTTTCTCAGGATAACTTTTGTGATTCATGGTCTTTTGTGGTTCCATACAAATTGGATGATTTTTTTATCTATTTCTTGAAAGAATGACTGTGGGATTTTGATGGGAATGGCATTGAATCTGTATATTGCTTTGGGGAGTATGGCCATTTTAA
>PVKE010023316.1:0-24757 GCA_004027555.1 Craseonycteris thonglongyai
ACAATGCCTCTGATAAGGGGCTAATATAAAAAATATACCAAGAACTTGTATAATTCAACAAGAAAAAAACAAGCAATCCAATTAAAAAATGGGCAGATGACCTTAACAGACATTTCTCTCATGAAGACATACATATGGCCAACAGATATATGAAAAAATGCTCCACTTCACTAGCAATTAGGGAGATGCAAATAAAAACTACAATGAGATACCATCCTACACCTATTAGAATGGCTATAATCAACAAGACAAGGGATAACAAGTGCTGGAGAGGCTGTGGACAAAAAGGAACCCTCATACACTGCTGGTGGAAATGTAAACTGGTACAACCACTATGGAAGGCTGTATGGAGATTCCTCAAAAAATTAGAAATGGCATTACCATATGACCCAGCCATCTCTCTACTGGGCATCTACCAAAAAACCTGAAAACCTTAATCTTTAAAGATGTTTGTACTCGCATGTTCATCGCAGCACTGTTCACAGTGGCCAGAACATGGAAACAACCAAAATGCCCTTCGATAGATTACTGGATAAAGAAGATGTGGTACATTTACACAATGGAATACTACTCAGCAATAAGAAAAGATGAAATACAGTCAAATTTATATATACAATATATTGTTATGTGCCATATATTTCTTAGATGATTTTATTAACTTATTAGATTTTAAGCTTTATCTACATTCTTATGTGTACACTTAATATAATGCTATAAACTCTTGTATAAGGCTCTAAATGTTTACTTGTCACTATCCTGGTGCTGCACACAGAGATTGCCAGTTCTTAGCCACTGTGAGTAATATAGTAATTAATACATGTGTACATATTCCTTTAAAGACCTGATAGAGAATTTTTTGAGGTACATATACAGAGATTTATTTTCAATAAGTACTGAGAATCAGAATTGTTAAGTAAGAATCTATCCATATATTTAATGTGACCAGCAGTCAGTATCTATTCAGCTCATACCCCTTACAAAACTGAAAGGTTTTCATAGTCTTCATTCTTGCTAACAATGGACTTTATCTATCTTTCTAATTTTTGCCAGGTAAACAGGTGGCATGAAAGAAAATTATTGAAACCTCTCCTGGAAAATACAACAAATAGAAAACCATATTCCAAAGAAAGAATCACTAACCTGTGCAATTACCATGCACACACAAAATTTAAAGTTCAGAAAAAGGGAGGCAAGAAAAGAGAAAGAAAGGAGAGAAATGGGGTCATAGATTGCAATCTGGAGCCAGGCAGTAGAGGAAGTGAGCTGGCCACCTGAGAACAGGGACTGAAATACAGCATGATACCAGGTGAGTGAGAAGTCAAGAAATGACAAGGATAGAAACACAAGAGGTTGAAGTGGGCATGAGCTGAGGAGTGTGAAACCACCCTGGGCAATGTAGCACATGAGCATAGCCCTGGAAAGAGGATCTTAGCAGAGGGGCATTACAAAGCCATGCACAAACTAGAGTGTTATCTTGAGTGCATGCAAGCATGGCAGGACTGAACAAGTTTGAGGCTGGAAGCCAAGGGTTACAGCAGCACTAACCCCTCTGCAAGGCTGCATTGGGTGAGCTGGAGACCACAAGCCAACAGCTGCGGAAGCACTAACCAGAGAAAAACATGATCCTGGGTGAAGCTTGGGAGAAGGGGAAAACAAACAAACAAACAAAACAAACAAACAAACAAAAAAAGAGCTGAAGGCATACATACAGCCTGGCCCTCTGGACTCCTGACAAAGCTGTGGGCCCATGTTACAGCTAAGCCCAGTGCCCAGGGCAGCATGCAACTTTGCAATACACAGCAGTTACAGCCCACACTCTCCCTACCAACAGGCAAAACCCATGGTCATGGAGTCTAGAAGCTTCTCCTGGCTTTGTTCCAAGGCTCATTCCCCCAACTCCATCTAGTGCCTGAACAGCCAGTGACATACAGTGACATCTGTGGTACAAACAGACCTACACCTTTTCTAACTAACCCTGCCCTCACTCTTGCAGCTGAAACCAGTAAGGGGTGGGGGGTTGCACAGAGAAACTGAAGCACACTGATACAGCAGCTCTGGCATCCTCCGGAATGTTAGAGGCATAGAATACCATAGCCTACCACATCCTTCCAAAAAAGAGGTGCACTGAGACCAAGGAAACTGGATCAGAAAAGAGGAGCCCACCTTTTAGGATATATCCTAGTGTGAGAAGGTGAAATAGCCAAGAGCAAGTATTATAAGATGCTGCACTGACACTAACTGAAAAGTTAAGGAAAGACTTCTTCACATCTACCAGGGAAAAAGTCCTAATGACCAGTAAGAGAAACAGTCCATCAACAATGAATACCTGGGGAAGATGTCATCCAGATGACAGTGCGACAGGAGCTCTTGAAAACTTTCCTGGAAAAATAACAATTTAAATAATTAAAATCCAACCAGAGACTTCCTAAGCAACATATAGCCTTGGCCGAGGAACGCAGTCATCAAAAGAAAATACCTAAAACTGGAGAAAAGAAGGTGAATGAGAAAGAACGGAAGCAGTGTGGAGACATGCTGTGGAGTGTGACCTAGAGACCTACCTGTTGACCAACCCAGAGGCTTACCAAGTTCAGCAGTGGAGAGACTTACTTAGGTGGGAGTGTTGGGGTGCAGGTTGAGGTGCAGAATGACTCTGGACAGTTTGGAGGCCTGGAATGGACAGAGGTGGAGGTGCAGATGGCCAGAACGTGGGGAAGATTGAAAAAGCAGGCATGGCTGACTGTGGCAAGAGACCCTGGTGGGAGTGCGGGGGGAGCAGATATGGCATGGTGAGGGCAGCTGGAGCATGGTGCAGGAGGACAGAGCGAGGCACCAGCAGTAGCTAGATATTGGTGTGGATGACCGAAGTGAAGATCCAGCTGCCAGTGCTTGAGTAGGGCGGCTGGAGCCGGGGCCAATGGAGCATGAGGCCAGCAACTAGAGCTGGAGGCGGGTGTTCCAGTGGCTGGAGCACCAGCACCAGAAGTGTGTTGGTGGCTGAGGCACAGAGTGGCCCTCAGTGAGGTGAGGCCCCAACTGGAGCACTGTGTGGCCTTGGATACTGAGCCTGGCTGCTTCCCCTTGCTGTCTCTCAGGGATTGCGCTGCAGTCCTTGTCCATGGCCTATCTTCAGTGAGCTGCTGCTGGGAAGTCACCATTACCCTGTGACACAATCAGACCTGCCCCTATTCCAACAAAACCCACCTCCACTCTTCACGCTGAACCCAGCAGAGGGTAGCCACCATTGCCCTGTGATGCAATGAGGCCTACGCCTTTCTGAACAAGCTCCACCCCCACCTTTCCCATTGAAGCCAGCAGAGGGATCTAGTTGTGGAAGCTTCTGACACAAGTGAAACTTGGAGGCATAGAATACCATTGTCCACCATACCTTCCCAAAGAAGAGGCATACAGAGGTCAGGGCAATTGAGTCAAAGAGAACACCACCTTCAAGGAAGTTTCCACTGTGAGTAAACCAAATAAATAAGAGAAAATATTATAAGACACTAACACCAGCGAGGAACTAAAAGAAAGATACCTTCATATCTACTAGGGAAAAAGTTCTCATGTCCAGGACACAAGATGCTGAAATAGCAATGAATACTCCTTTGAACAAAGGAGTTCAGAAAGAAAGAGAGAAATCTCCAGAAAAGAAACTTGAAGATATGAATTTATATGAGCTAATTGACAGAGAATGCAAGGCTGCAATTATAAAAACACTAAAAGAGATCAAAGAAAACTGGCTGAGTACACAGAAAGAGCTAAGTGATTTCAGAAAGGAAATAGAGTCTATGAAAAAGATGCAAATAGAAATTCTGGAGATAACACAATGAAAGACATAAAAAATGAAATAGCTAGCATAGGATGCAGAGCTGACCCGACGGAGAAAAGAATTAGTGAAATCAAAGACAAACATTTGGAAATGTCATAGAAGAAAGAAGAGACCTAAAAGCTAAAAGAAATGAAAGATATCTACAAGAACTATATGACTCCATGTGAAAAATAGGATGCAAATAATAGATATTCTGGAGGAACCAGAGGATGAAATGGGCACAGAGAATTTACTTAGGAAAATAGTAGACAAGAATTTCACAAATCTACGGCAAGAACTGGAACCTCAAATCCAAAAAGGAAACAGGAATCCTAGCTACTTGAATCATAACAAACCTTGTCCCAGGCTCATTATACTGAAGATATCAAAGGTCCAATACAAAAAAGGAATCCTCAAGGTAGCCAAAAAAAGGAATATCATAAATTATAAAGGAAAGCCCATCAGACTATTATCAGATTTCTCAACAGAAACTTTAAAAGACAGAGGTGAATAAAACAATGTATTCAAAATATTAGATGTAAAAAATTACCAGCCAAGAATCCTGTACCCAGCAAAGTTATCCTTTAGATATGAAGGAGGAATAAAGACCTTTTCAGACATACAAAAACTGAAGGAATTCTACAGCATAAGGCCAGCATTTCAAGAAATACTGAAGGAGGTGATTTGACCTGAAAAAAAAAAGTAAAAGTAGGGATAAACTAGAACAACAAAAATACAAAAAAAGGAGGACATAAAGATTTAAGTTTCCAAAAAGAATAGAGATAAGTAACATCCTTAAGAAAAAGAATTACTGCATATATGAAACTTTCTTTTATATGGAGTTCACAGTAACCACTGGAGAAAAAAATAGAACTGGGACACATAACAATAAAAGAAGAGAAAACAGAAAAAACAGTCATAAACACCATCAAACTAAAATAATCAATGGGAAAAAAAAATAGATAGAGAGCTACCAGAAAAAAAAGATAAAATGGCTATAGGAAATCCTCATATACAAATCATCACTCTAAATATAAAAGGACTAAAATCACCAATAAAAAGACTCAGAGTAACAAACTGGATTAAAGAACAAAAATCAACCATATGCTATCTACAAGAGACACACCTCAGCCACAAGGACAAGCACAGACTGAAGGTGAAAGCATAGAAAAAATACTCCAAGCAAATGGCACCAAGAGAAAAGCAGGTGTAGCCATACTTATATCTGAAAAAGCAGACTTCAGGATCAAAAAGATAATAAGAAACAAAGATGGACATTTCATTATGATAAAGGGGAAATACAATAAGAAGATATTACACTTATTAATATATATGCTCCCAACAAAGAAGCACCAAAATTTACAAAGCAACTACTAACAGACCTAAAAGGAGAAACTGACAAAAACACAATTATAGTAGGGGACTTAAACACCCCATTGGCAGCCATGGACAGATTATCCAAACATAAAATAATTAAAAAAATATCAGCTCTAAATGATATATTACAGCAATAGGACATAGTTGACATTTATGGGACACTTTATCCTAAAACACAGGATTATACATTCTTTTCTTACATACCTGGAATGTTTTCAATGATAGACCATGTTCTGGGACACAAAGCTAGCCTCAGCAAATTTAAGAAGATCAATATCATACCAAGTATATTCTCTGACCACAAAGCTTTGAAACCGGAGATCAACTACAAAAGGTAAGTAAGAAAAACCACATGTACTTGGAGATTAAACAATGTGTTATTAAAAAGTGACTGGATCAAAGAAGAAATAAAAGAAGAGATTAAAAATACATGGATGGGGAAGCCGGGATGGCTCAGTGGGTTAAGCACTCACTTTGCAGCGCCGGGGACTGGGGATTGAATCCCAGCCCCGGCCCATGCAGAACCATGTGTTGGGCTGGGAGCTACCCCAGTTCGGTTCTCTCTCTGTCTCTGTATCTCTCTCTCTGTATCTCTCTCTCTCTCTCTCTCTCTCTCTCTGTCAAAAATAAATAAATAAAAAATGTATTTAAAAAAAATACATGGAAACAAATGACAACAAAAACAAAACATTCCAAAATTACTGGGATGCAGCAAAAGCAGTAATAAGAGGGAAGTTTATATCACTATGGTCCTTTCTCAAGAAACAAGAAAAATCACAAGTAAAAACCCTAATATCACATCTTTAAGAAGCAGAAAAAGAACAAACAAACAAACAAAAACACCCAAAGCCAGCAGAAGAAAGTAATAAAAATTAAAGCAGAACTAAATGAAATAAAAAAACAATAGAAAAAATTAATGTAATAAAGAGCTTGTTCTTTGAAAAAAATGAATAAAATTAATAAACCCCTGGCTAGGCTCACCAAGAAAAAAAGAGAAAACACGCAAATAATTCGAATTAGAAATGAAAGAGGGGAAATTACAACTGGTGTCACAGAAATACAAAGGATCATAAAAAAATACTACGAAGGACTATATGCCACCAAATTTTGCAACCTAAAAGAAATGGACAAGGTTTTAGGAACATATGGTCTACCTAGACTGAATCAAGAAGAACTGGATAACCTAAACAAACCAATCAACAGTAAGGAAATTGAAACAATCATCAAAACCTTCCCAAAAGCAAGAGTCCAGGACCAGATGGTCTCACTAACCAGTTTTACCAGGCATTCAAAGAGAAACTTACACCTAACCTCCTCAAACTTTTCCAAAAAATTGAAGAGGCAATACTTCCCAACTCATTCTATGAGGCCAACATTACCCTAATACCAAAGCCTGGCAAGGACACCACAAAGAAAGAAAACTATAAACCAATATCTCTGATAAATACCAATGCAAAAATTCTAAACAAAATACTAGCATATAGGATAAAACATTGCATTTAAAAGATTATACATCATGATCAAGTGGGATTCATCCCTGGGGCAAAAGGATGATTCAACACAAGCAAAACATTCAATGTGATATACCACATAAACAAACAAACAAACAAAAAGAGATAAAAACCATATGATTATATCAATTGATGCAGAAAAAGCATTTGACAAGATACATTCATTTATGATCAAAACACTTAATAAAATGGGTGAAGAAGGAAATTACCTCAACATAATAATGGTCATATATGACAAACACTTAGCGAATGTCATACTGAACTGGGAAAAACTGAAACCTTTTTCTCTAAAATAAAAAATGAGACAGGGATGTCCCCTGTCACCACTGCTATTCAACATAGTGTTGGAAGTTCTAGCCAGAGCCAATTGGCAGGAAAAGAAAAGAAAAGGCATCAAAATTGGAAACGAAGTAGTTAAACTGTCACTGTTTGCAGATGATATGATCCTTTATATAGAAAACCCTGAAGACTTCACCAGAAAAACATTACAAATAATAAATGAATACAATAAAGTTGCACAATACAAAATCAATGTTCAAAATTCCATAGTGTTTTTATATACAAATAACAAAACTTCAGAAAAAAAATGAGAAACACGATACCATTTGCGATAAAAAGAAAAGGAATACAATACTTAGAAATAAACTTAAAGAATGTGAAAGACTTATACACTGGAAACTATAAGACATTATTAAAAGAAATTGAAGAAGATACAAAGAAATGGAAGGATATTCCATGTTCATGGACTGGAAGAATCAACATAGTTAAAATGGCCATATTACCCAAAGCAATATACAGATTTATTGCAAGTCCCATCAAAATCCCACAGACACTCCTTCAAGAAATAGATACAAATCATCAGGTTCATATGGAACCACAAAAGTCCCCGAATTGAAAAAGCAATCCTCTGAAAAAAATAAGGCTGAATGCATCATGTACCCTGATGTCAGTCTGTATATTACGAAGCGTCAATGATCAAAACAGCTTGGTGTTGGCAGAGAAAGACATCTAGACCAATGGAATAGAATTGAAAACTCAGAAATACACCCACAAATATATGGACAAATAATCTTTGGCAAAGGATCAAAGAATATATCATGGGGAAAAGAGAGTCACTTCAGTAAACAATGCTGAGAAAATCAGAAAACCACATGAAAAAGAATGAATTGGGATGTGAACTGTATCCATATACCAAAGTTAACTCAAAGTGGCTTAAGGACCTCCACATAAGATCCAAAACAATAAAGTGCATAGAAGGAAGCATTTGTACTAAGCTTATAGACAATGGGATAGGAAACAACTTTATGAACTTGACCCCAAAGGCAAGGGAAATAAAAACAAAAATAAATTAATTAGACTCTATCAAACTAAATGACTTCTACACAGCAAAGGATACCATCAACAAAGTAAAAAGGAAACCAACCAAATAGGAACAAATATATGCACATAATGCCTCTGATAAGTGGCTAATATCTAAAATATATAAAGAACTCATACAATTCAACAACAACACAAAAACCAACAAACCAACAAACAAAAATAAAATGAAATAAAATGATTCAATTTAAAATTTGGGCAGAAGACCTAAACAGATACTTCTCCCCTGAAGACATACAAACAGCCAACAGATACATAAAAAAATGCTCAAAATCACTAGCAATTAGGAAGATACAAATTAAAACCACAATGAGATACTACCTCACACCTGTTAAAATGGCTATAATCAATAAGACTCGAAATAACAAGTACTGAAGAGGCTGTGGAGAAAACGTAACCCTCATACACTGATGGTGGGAATGTAAACTGGTACAACCACTATGGAAAGCAATATGGAGATTCCTCAAATATTAGGAATTTAATTGACCATATGACCCAACAATCTATCTTCTAAATATTTACCACAAAAAC
Organism: Craseonycteris thonglongyai; assembly: GCA_004027555.1. Classification (NCBI taxonomy): domain Eukaryota; kingdom Metazoa; phylum Chordata; class Mammalia; order Chiroptera; family Craseonycteridae; genus Craseonycteris; species Craseonycteris thonglongyai. The sequence continues at coordinate 8,602 of PVKE010023316.1, forward strand.
TTGAAAACTTTAATTTGCAAAGATATATGTACTGCAATGTTCATCGCAACACTGTTCATGGTGGCCAAGTTGTGGAATCAACCAGTGTCCTCTTAGAGATGACTGGATATAGAAGTTGTGGTACGTTTATACAATGAATACTACTCAGCAAAAATAATAGATGAAATACAGCAATTCTGACAACATGACAGACCTTGAAAGCATCTTATTAAATGAAATAAGTCAGAATGAAAGAATCAAGAAACATATGACCTCACTCATAGGTGGAATATAAAACTGAAAGTAACAAAGAAACAAGAACTCATGGACACAGTCAATAGTTTAGTGGTTACCTGAGGGTAAGAGGGGAGGTGGTTGGGAGAGATGGGGGAGAGTAGGTAGAGTGAATCAAATATATGGTGATGGAAAGTGAGCTCATTCTGAGTGGTGAGCATATAATGCGATGTATAGACAATATAATGAAGAATTGTACACCTGGAAACAATGTAATTGTTGTCAATCAATGTCACTTCAATAAGTTTAACAGTTTAAAAAACAAAACAAAACAAAACCAATGTATACCCTAGGGAACAAAGCAGCTTGGAAAGAAAGTGAAAAAAACTCCAGAAAAAGACAAGAAAACAATACAAAACAAAAACACTAAAGGATATGGAAATTTATGATCTAAATGACACAGAATTCAAGACTGCGATTCAGAAAACACTTACAGAGATCAAGTTAAGTTGGCAGAGTATACAGAGGGAGCTATGTAATCTCAGGAAAGGAAGTTGTGAACAAAAGAAATACTTTAATAAAGAAATTGAACCTATAAACATCACCAAATAGAAATTCTGGAGATAAACATTGCAATAACAGAAGTGGTAAATGAAATAGCTAGCCTGGGAAGCAGGACCAACCAGATAGAGAGAAAGAATTAGAAATATGAAAGTGTCACAGAAAAAAGAAGAGAGCAGTTTGAGTGTCAAATAAAATTAAAGAACCACACAACAAATTTCTGACACCATCAGAAAGAACTACATAAAAATTATAGGAGTACCAGTAGTGTGAGGTCAGATCCACAGAGAGCTTATTCAAACAAAAAGTAGATGAGAACTTTCTAAACCTATGAAAAGAACTGGACCCCAAATTTAAAAATAAGACAGAACCCTTAGCTCCCTGAATTGTTGCAGACTATAGCCAAGGCACATTATACTGAAAATGTCAAAAGTCAAAGACAGAGAAAGAATTCTCAAGGAGTCAGGGGAAAAGAAGATTACAATATTTAAAGGCAAGCCTATCAGGCTATCAAACTTCTTAGCAGAAAATCTACAAGCCAGGAGGGAGTGGAATCAAATATTCAAAATATTAAAAGGGAAACGACCAGCCAAAAATTTATCAAGCAAAGTTATCCTTTAGATCTGAGGGAGGAATAAACACCTTTTCAGACACACAGAAGCTGATTATTCTCTCCTCCACAATGCTAGCATTTCAGGAAATACTGAAGGAGGCTATTTGACTTAAAACAAAAAGTCAAAATAAATGGGAAATACTGGGACACCAAAACCATAAAATAATAGGAGATAAAGGTTTAAATTTCCAAAATAGAATGGATAGATGAAGCACGCTATTAAAAAAGAAGCACTCAAGCAACAAATTGCAGGATGAGAGAGACTCCTGAGAAACTCCTCTGGAGATTGCAACAAATAGAACATCTATAATTGAACATAGGATTATCTGCACAACATACAAACACAGATAAGTGACTCACTTTTCACACAGAAATACCTATAGATGGACAAAGGGTGACCAAAGAAGAAAAACAAGGGGAGGAGTGCAGAGATGAGAAACTGTGTGGCTGGGGGATGGAAGGGAAAGAGGCAGCAAGTGAGCCCCCCAGACCTCACTCAGTTCTCAGGACAGAGAAAGGAAGGCCACGAGGCTAGGGCTGTGAAATGCAACAAACAGACCTCACTTTGGCTCCAGGAGGTGTAGAAACAGGTGCTGCAAGATGGCAAAGCCCAAATTCACTCCTGTTCAGAAAGGAGGGGCAGTGACAGGGGTAGTGAGAAGCAGCAGCGTGACCTCTCTCTGGCAGGAAAGAGAAGAAGAGCGGCTTTGGGAGCACTTCTCTGGACATGAGCAGTCCTGTCTGAGGGACCAGCATTCAAGACAACTGATCTCAAAATGCAGAGCAGAGACAACGAGGAAAACCAAATACAGAAAGGTATAAGACAGCACTGGCAGCATGCTGCTCTCAGTGCCAGGTAGCAAACAAAAAAAGTAGTCTTCCTTCACCACCACCTGCCATACCTCAGCCCCTTTCCACCTAGCCCTGGCATTAGCAGTGAGCCCCAGAAAAACACACAACAGCGAGTGTTTGGTTAAAGAGCAGACTATCTACAAACAGTGAAGCTGCTAGAATGAGGAAACAAAGAAATGCATGTGAAAAACAAAGAAAACACCAGAATACAGGATGGAAGTAGACTACTTATCAAAACCAAAGCACAACAGAATGGTTACAACGATGTTCTAAGCAACTTAATAAAAATGTCAACAAAGAGATAGCAAGCATAAAAGATATAGGGACAATAAAAATGGACTAGACAGAGATGAAGATTACAATAAAGAAAATGAAGAGTGAAATAGAAGTGATATCCATATTAGATCAGAGACATAAATCAGTGATATGGGAGATAAGATAACCGAAAACACACAATCAGAGCAATAAGAAAAAGAATTCCAAAAAATGAGGGTAGTCTGATTACTCTGGAACAGCATCAAGTGTAACAACATCCGTGTCGTAGGCATACCAAAAGAAGCAGAGTCTCACAGCAAGGGATAGAGAACTTATTTGAAGAAATAATGACTCAAAATTTTTCTAACCAGGTTAAGGAAGTAGACATACAGGCTCAGAAAGCTCAAAGTCCCACATAAGAGTAACCCAAACAAGCCAGACCAAGACACATCATAATTAAAACAGAAAAAGTTAAAGACAAAGAGAAAATTCTAAAAGCAGCAAGAGAAAAATGCAAGTAGTAACTTATAATTTAACCATATGATACACATATGGCTTTGAAATTGGAGATTAACTGCAAAAATAAAGCATGAAAAAACACAAATATATTGAACTATACAACATGTTATTAGAAAATTACTGAATCAAAGAAGAAATTTAAAAAGAGACTTAAAAATACATAGAAACTAATGACAATAAAAACACAACATAGAAAAATTACTAGTATGCAGAGAAAGCAATAAGAGAGAAATTCATAACATTACAGGCCTATCTCAAGAAACAAGAAAGAGCTCAAATAAATAATCTAACATTCCATCTTAAAGAACCAGAAAAAGAAGAACAAAAAAACAAATAACCACCACCAACAACAACAACAAAATGGAGTCAGCAGAAGAAAATAAATGTAAAAAATTAGAGTAAAACTAAATAAAACGTAAAACAGAAAAAAAATTGATGCAACAAAGAACTGGTTCTTTGGGAAAAAAAAATCAATGAAATTGATAAAACCCTGGCTAGGCTCATCAATGTGGAGAAAGAAAAAAAAAAAGAAAAGACACAAATAACCATAATTAGATATGAAAGGAAAGGAATTATAGTTGATATCACAGAAATACAAAGAATCATGCAAAAATACTAGAAAAAGTTATACACCACCAAATTCAACAATATAGGAGAAATGAGTAAGTTTCTATAAATCTACAGTATACTTAAACTGAACCAGGAAGTTCTGGATAATCGAAATAGACCTATCAACAATAAGGAAATTGAAACAATCATCTAAAACTTCTCTAAAGGCAAAAACCCAGGATGAGACAGTTTCACCAATGGATTTTACTAGGTATTCAAAGAATTAACACCTATCCTCCCGAAACTCTTCCAAAAAAATTAATGAAAAGTCAGTACTTCCCAACTCATTCTACATTCCACAAGTCCAACATTATCCTAATACAAAAGCCTGATAAAACCAACACACACAAAAACAAACAAACAAACAAAAACACAACTATAGACCAGTATCTCTGATGAACACAGATGCAAAAATTCTAAACAAAATACAAGCAAATTTAATGCAGCAAAATGTTAAAAATATTATACATCAAAGTCAAGTGCAATTCATTTCAGGGGCACAAGGATGATTCAACATATGGAAATCAATAATTGTGATACACCACATAAAAAATAAAAATAGAGACCTCATGATTATATTAATCGATGCAGAAAAAGCATTCGGCAAGATACAACATCATTTATTATCAAAACACCTAATAAAATGGGTATTGAAGGGAAATACCTTAACTTAATAAAGGCCATCTATGATAAACTCTGAGTTAAAGTCATACTGAACAATTAAAAATTGAAGGTTATGTTCCTAAAATCAGAAACAAGACAAGGATGTTCCCTATCACCACTTGCCAGAGCAATCAGGCAAGAGAAAGAAATAAAAGGCATCAAAATTGGGAGAGAAAAATTTAAACAGTCACTTTTTGCAGATTACATGACCCTTTATATAGAAATTATAAAGATTCAACCAGAAAACTGTTAGAGACAATAAATAAATAAAGCTAAGTTGTAGGATACAAAATCAATGTACAAAAATCAATTGTATTTTCTTATATCAAAAATAAAACTTCAGAAAAATAAATGAGAAAAGCAATAGCTCTTGTGATTAAAAAAAAAGAGTAACTTACTTAGCAATAAAGTTAATAAAGTGAAGGACTTATACAGTGAAAACTATATCACTCTTAAAAGAAATTAAAGAAGACACAAAGGAATGGAAAGATATTATATGTTCACAATTTGGAAGAATCAACATAGTTAAAATGGCCATGTTACCCAAAGCAATATACAGATCTAACACAATTCTCATCAAAACCCCACAGACATTCTTTCAGAAATAATTTTTTTTAAATGATCAGATTTGAATGGAACCACAAAAAATCCCAAATTGTCAAAGTAATTATATGTAAATGTAAGGCCGGAGGTATCACACTCCCTGATTTCACTCTATACTTCAAACCATCAATAAATATAACAGCTTGGTGTCGGCAGAGAAATAGACACACACAAATGGAACAGAATTAAGAACCCAGAAATAAACCCACATATATGTGGACAGATTATTTTTGACAAAAGAATGAAACATATACAGTGGGGAAAAGAAAACATCTTCACACATAATGCAATACATAGATGATGTAATGTAGAATTGTACATCTGGAACCCATGTAATGTTTACAAACTAATGCTACCTGAATAAATTTAACAATTAATAAAAAATAATTAAATACTAAAAATAAAAAAGAAATCTTAAGTAAATGATGCTGAAAAAATTGGAAAATAATAAATCTGAACTATGAACTGTCACCATATACAAAAATTAACTCAAAATAAATCAAAGACCTCCACGTAATGCCCAAAACAATAAGCTGTATAAGAAAAGAACACTTAAGTACTAAACTTATAAACCTTGAGTTGAGAAAGGACTTTATAAATCTGACCTCAATGACAAGAGAAGTAAAAGCAAAAATAAATGAATTTGACTATATCAAACTAAAAGGCTTCTGTGCAGAAAAAGAAATCATCAACAAAGCAAAGAGGCAAACAACTGAATGGGACAAAATGTTTACCAACAATGCCTCTGATAAGGGGCTAATATCTAATATATATAAAGAACTCAGGAGGTAGCCGGGATGGCTCCGTGGGTTAAGCGCTCACTTTGCAGCGCCGGGGACTGAGCATCGAATCTTGGTCCCGGCCCGTGCGGAACCATATGCTGAACTGGGAGCCCCCCCAGTTCAGTTCTCTCTCTGTATCTCTCTCTCTCTCTCTCTCTCTGTCAAAATAAAGAAAGAAAGAAAGAAAGAAAGAACTCAAACAACTCAGCAACAACAACAAAAGACAAAAAAATCCAATTAAAAAAGAGGCAGAGGACATGAACAGACACTTGTCCCATGAAGACGTACAAATGGCCAACAAATATATAAAAAAATGCAAAACTTCACAAGTTATTAGGGACATGCCAATCAAAACCACAATGACATACCACCTCACACCTGTTAGAATGGCTATAATCAAGAAGATAAAAAGTAACAAGTGCTGGAGAGGCTGTAAAGAAAAAGGAACACTCATACACTGCTGGTGGGAATATAAATTGGTACAACCACTATGGAAGGCAGTATGGAGATTCCTCAAAAAAATTAAGATCTTGAAAACATCTTATTAAGTGAAATAAGTCAGAATGAAGGAAGAAAGAAATATATGACCTCATTTATAGGTGGAATATAAAACTGAAAGTAACCAAGAAACAAAGACTTATATACACAGTCAGTGGTTTGTTGTTGCCTGGGGGATGGGGGTGGGAAGGTAGGGGGAGGGCTAGGAAAGCATGAGGAGAGAGCATCAACTGTAGAAAAATAATAATAATAAAATAAAAAATATATACTTATATAAAAACAGAAGAAACAACAAAATAAATCTTAAAACAATAACAAACAAACAAACAAACAAATAAATAATGATGTACAACAAAGAATTACCATTACAACTGACAATTCTCCTTCTGGGTATCTACTCAAATAATTTCACAATCTTAATCCACAAAAATATTTGTGCCACAATGTTCATTGCAGCACTGTTCAAGGTGGCCAAGTCATGGAAACAACCAAAGTGTCCTTTGATAAATGACTGGATAAAGAAGTTGTGGTACATTTATACGATGGAATATTACTCAGTGATAAGAAAAGATGAAATAGGGCCATTTACAAAAAAAAAAAATATGGATGGACCATCCATTTTTTGCATGGATGGATCATCATGCAAAAGCAAAATAAACCAGACAGAAAAAACTAAGAACCATATGACTTTATTCATATGTGGAATATAAAACTGAAAGCAACAAAGAAACAAAACTCATGACAGAGTCAATGTGATATATGAGAGTAAAGAGGGGAGTGTGGCTGAAATGTATGTGAGGGAGTGCAGCTGAAATATATATGACAGAAAGAGAACTGACTGGGTGGTAAACACAGAATGCAACACACAGATGATGTCTTGTATAATTGTATACCTGGAGCCTATATAATTGTTACTTGTTTAATGTCACTTCAATAAACTTAACAATTAAAAATTAGGTGTGAACTGAATTTTAATAGCTATGTAAATTCTAGATAGTTTTATGTTAACTGTCTGAATACATTTTAATTAAATTTTGTGAGTTACAGCTTTAAACATATTAAAAATATATACTTTTTATTTAGAGTAAAGCAAGTAAGGACTACACCAGTCAAGAAGAGAAAAGAGGGCATTTACTTATTTTTGTTTGGCAGATAATGATCAGGTAAACGGCAAAGAACTCACAGAGGCAACTGAGAGCATAGCCCAACGGCTTTCAATCCTGTAACGACCAATAAACCATTTTAAAACAAATATATTATAATGCTCCCTTACTGTTTTACAATTGTATTTATAGGTAATGTAACTTATCAATGCAACATTTTGAAATATATATTTCTCTAAAGCTATATAAAGAAGAAAAAAAATAGAGTAAGTTATAATGAAATTATATGCTTTTTGATATGAAAACGAACAGAAAGATCTATTTAAAATAACATAAAGAAATAATGCTTGCATGTGTACATAGAAGCAAAATGAAAACATCAACTATGGAAGTTGACAGTAACAGGTAAATTTTTATTCACAATTCAAACTTTAGAGCATTGTTGCTAATGATGCACTTTTCTAAGAGTAAAAAATTCTTGGGAGCAATATTAACAATAATAGTAAAATTTTGTATCAATTTACAGTGCAAATGAATTCCTGGAAAACTCACTAATATTAAAACTGCAAAAATTAAAAATAAAAAAATTCAAAGTTATGGGGTTTTTTGTTTTGTTTTGTTTTGTAATATGAAATGGAGTTAGATTCCAGGCTCCAAAATCTTGAACACATTTTTCTTCCTGAATTAATGTCCATTAAAAAAATTTTAAATGACACGATGCAGGACAATTTATTTGGGCGATACTTCTCATGATCTAGTGTGTTTTTTCTCTGCCTGTAAAACTTCATCAGAACCTCTGAACAACCAAAAATCCCCTAGTTGTGGAAAACTACACACATGGCTAAATGATTCTTGAAACCAAATCTAAACATATACCAATAATTACTGTTTTAAAAAATGCTGAGATGGCTCAGCAGGTTGAATGCTTGTCTTGCAGCCCTGGGGTCCGAGGATCAAATTCTGGCCCCAGATCATGTGGACCCACCCATATGCTGAAATGGGATGTGTCCCCAGTTCTGTTCTCACCAGGTTGAGTTTTTTATGTGTGATGTCCCCAGTTCGCCTCCTACCACAGGCATGCTTCTCCTGTAGGAGGCCCCCAGCTCATGGGGGTGTGCCTCTCACATGGGAGGCTCCCCACCTGATTCCCTCCCTGCACAGCATGTGGAGTGAAACTGTGTAAAAAACTGATGACATAAATCTATGGAGATTGCTTTGCCCCCACACCCACTTCTCTCTGTCTTTATTTGTCTTTCTTTCTCTCTCTCTCTCTCTCTCTCTCTCTGTCAAAAGCAATCAAAATGAATCTTAAAAAAAAATTACTGTTTTAAGTATGGTTAAATTTTCTTAACCTACCAAGTCTCTATCCAGTTAGAGTTCAAGCTGAGCAAATACCAATCTAAAAGCCGAATTTCTTGGTTCAAATAACTACATACATAAAACCCTAATGTTTGTATAGAAAAACAAAAACTAATATGATGAGCTATTTTTCCTCATTTATGATAGAACCAACAATAATAAGAATAGATTATACAGGTGTTTTATTTGCTCACATTTAGATTCCAATTCTGATTGTCTCTCTAAGATACAAACTAAATCAAGTAACATATCCTCCATAATATTTGTTACACTGCATTGTTATTTCGTATCAATAAAATAATACATGCATCATGCCTGAAAGCAGATACAAAATAAATGTCAATGTACTTTCATTGACAGATAACTGTTTCTAAAAATGAACTTCATGCCTCTGATTGTAGGAATTATATTTTGCATGATTGCATTTCAGTAAGTGCAAAATGAGATCTATGGATTGATTAACTTCTAAGTAACTAATAACAGGATCACTGAAAGTAAAATTTGCTTTAAAGACTTTAGTTTATATTAATGCAAAAGAAACCAATTAGTAAAAAAAAGATGTTAACATTAAAAAGGTCTGATAAAAATGTGGGGGCATTAGGGCTATGTCTTTCTCCCAGATTTATTCTGTAGCATTTCATCTATTTGCAGAAGGTGAAAATTTGAATTTCAGCATCAAGTGTCTTATACTCTTTGAAACAATGCACAAGAATGATATATTTGAAGTTGTTCCTTATACTCTGAAATGTCATTTGTGTGTCTGTGTGTGTGTGTGTTGGAGGAAAGGGGGCAGATTTAAACTTAAGCTCCCTATTTAACTTTATTTTTTTAGTAATTTTTTCTTGTTAAATTTATTAGGATGACATCAGTTAGTAAAAATTACATAGGTTCCAGATGTACAATTTTATAGTACTTAGTCTATGTGTTACAATATGTGTTCACCACACAGAGTCAGCTTTCCATCCATCACCATATATATATATATAGCTCCCACTCCCTCCTCTCCCACTCTCCTCCCATCCCTCACACACCTCTCCCCACTTACTCTCGGGTAACCACAATAACTATTGACTATATCCATGAGGTTTTGTTTTCTTTGTTGCTTTCAGTTTTATATTCCACATATGAGTGAAGTCATATGGCTCTTAGCTTTTTCTGTCTGGCATATTACACTTAGCATGATTATCTCAAGTTCCATCTCTATTTAACTTTATAATTTGTTATAGATTGTAATGTATTTTTTTATTGTTTTTGACAGAGAGAGAGAGAGAGAGAGAGATACAGAGACAGAGAGAGAACTGAGCTGGGGCACTCTCCAGTTCAGCATATGGGTCCGCATGGGCCGGGGCTGGGATTCGATCCTGGGTCCCCGGTGTTGCAAAGTGAACACTTAACCCATTGAGCCATCCCGGCTTCCCCAATTCTAATGTATTTAGGTATACTGACATTAATGTAGATTACGTTATGGTATGCTATTTTAAAATTGATATTTTTGAGGAAAAAAGATGGTGCCATGAGAGGAGAACCCCGATACTTATCTGGGAAGGGAAATATGAACAAAGGGGAATCAACAGGGGAAACCCTGAGAAGTACCCTCAACTGAGAGTACCACACAATGCAGAACAACACCCAAAGGTTAGAGAAAAAAGGGGAGAGCTGGAGAGGGAAGGGGAAGGAGCAGTTCGGAGACAGGGATGTGGAGCATGGCTTGGGGCTGGCAAAAACACAAGGGGATTGGAGGGCTATGGTCAAAGTGGAGCTAGATCGAGGGTGGGCTGGAAGCCGAGACCTAAGGAGCATGGAAGCCCCCCAAGACTGTGGACAATTTAACACCCGAACTCAAGGGGCAGCACGTGGAGCCCTAATCAGATCACGGAGACTGAGGTGGAACAGGGACTGTGGAGCAGGGTGGCTGCACTTCCCTGGAGGGTGGGGAGAGAACAGAACAGCAGCCCAAAGCACCTCACACCCCTGATTTATAAAGGAAACACAGCTGAGCTCCTAGAGTTGACTGTGAGGGAGCACCTTTTGAAGACAGGGCCCTTAGACTGAGGGCAACGGCTTAAGTGGACATGGAGGCAGCACGCTAGGTTGCATTAGACATGCTTAGAGTGAACCCGGAGGTCTTTGAGACCCTGCAGTACTGCCGGCCAACCTGCAGCTGAACCACTGCCAAGCCCCGCCCACCTGCACCACTGGCCAGCTCCTGCCCAGTGGGCTGGCTCACAGATGCGATTAAAAAAGCAGCAGAGCAGAAGGGTGAATGACAGAAGCCTCAGTGCCCCGCCAGCACAGAACCACCAGCCCCCCTGCAGAGAGAGAAATCTGCCATTGTGTCTCAGGCCCGCACAAGCTCCTACTCACATGCCCCCACACCCCAGCCCACATCCTCATTACCCTGCCTTCTAACAGCTAAGACAGCAGCCTGAAGGGAAATCCCAAGACACAGAAGCTGACTGCTTCCACCAATGCTCTACCAAAACCTTCACCTCGCACAACTGAGCCCATTAGAGAAAAAATAAAGAGAAGCCCATCTGATAGACAAACAACCCCCCAGAGGAAAAACATACTCATGCGTAAAGCAAAAAGAACTACATCAAACACAATGCACACCTCAGATTCCAAAGCCCCTCCAGAAGTTCATGGGCATTCTTTAGTAAAGGAGCTTGCACACTTGGGTTCAAATCTAAGTGAAACACAATTCAGGGCTGCAATACTCAAGACACTCAGAGAGCTCAGTAAATATTGGCAAAGTACCCAGACACAGTTAAACGACCTTAACAAGAAATTTTCTGAACAAAATGAGTACTTTACCAATAAAATTGGAAAGATAGAGCAGAACCATGAAGAACTCCTCAAAATGAAAGGCATCATGGGAGAGCTGAAAAAAGAATTGACCAGCATAAGAAACAGGGTTGACCAGCTAAAGGAAAGGATGAGTGAAATTGAACATAAAAACATGGAAATGTCAAAAAGGGAAGAAGAAAGGAAAATGAGAATCAAGAGAAATAAAAGAGCCCTACAAGAACTCTCTGACTCCATCAGAAAGAACAATATTAGAATAATAGGGGTTCCAGAAAAAAGCGAGATGAAATCTTCTGAGTCTACTAAAACAAATAGTGGATGAGAATTTTCCTAACTCTGGAAAGAGCTAGAACCCCAAATTCAAGAAGAAAATAGGAGCCCTAGCTATTTAGATTCTAGCAGATCTTCTCCAAGGCACACTGTTCTGAAGACGACAAAAACCAAACACAGAGGAAGAATCCTCAAAGCTGCCCTCCCCCACCCCAAAATATATATATATATAAATTTCAAAGGAAAAACTATCAGGCTGTCACCAGACTTCTCAGCAAAAACTCTGCAAGCCAGGAGGGAGTGGAGCCCAATCTTCAAAATATTAAAACAGAGAAATTTTCAACAAAGAATGAACTATCCAGCAAAATTAACCTTTAGATATGAAGGAGGAATTAAGGCCTTTTCAGATATACAGAACCTGAGGGAATTCTTCAGCTCAAAACCGGCACTCCAAGAAATACTGAAGGAAGCTATTCAGCCTGAATCAAGAAATCAAAATACATGAAGAAAAATTGGGACAACAAAAAAATAAAAAGGAAAGAAGAAATGGACACAGGATACCCTTATCTATCTATCATCACCCTGAATGTAAATGTACTGAATTCACCAATAAAGAGGCACAGGGTAGCAGACTGGATTAAAAAACAAAATCCAACCATATGCTGCCTACAAGAGACACACCTCAGCCACAGGGACAAACATAGACTAGGGGTAAAAGGATAGAAAACAATACTCCAGGCAAACGGTGGTCAGAGAAAAGCTGGAGTGTCCATACTGATTTCTGATGAGAAAGACATCAGGATAAAAAAAATAATAAGACATAAAAATGGACATTTCATTTTGATAAAAGGGACAATACACCAAGAAAACATGACACTCATCAATATATATGCCCCCAATCAGGAAGCACCAAAATTTATAAAGCAACTACTAACAGAGCTAATTGCAGAATTTGACAAAAATACAATTATAGTAGGGGATCTAAACACCCCCCTGACAACATTGGACAGATTATCCAAGCATATCACAAACAAGGAAATAGCAGCTTTAAATGATACATTACAGGAAATGAACATAATTGACATTTACTGGTCATTCCATCCAGCAACACAGGGCTCCACATTCTACTCTAGTGCACATGGAACATTTTCAAAGATAGATCATATCCTGGAACTGAAATCCAAACTCACCAAATTTAAGGGCATCCAAATCATAACAAGTATATTCTCAGACCACGAAGCATTGAAACTAGAGATGAATTGCAAAAGATCAATTGCAGAGAAACCCACATATAAGTGGAGATCGAACAACAAGCTATTAAAAAGTGACTGGATCAAAGAGGAAATACAAGAAAAGATTAAAAGATCTGTAGAAATGAATGACAATGAAAATACAACATACCAAAATTTCTGGGACACAGCAAAAGCAGTATTAAGAGAAAAATTTATATTATTACAGGTCTATTTCAAGAAACAAGAAAAACTACAAGTAAACACCCTCACATCTCATCTTATAGAGCTAGAAAAAGAAGAACAGAGGTCCCCCAAAGCCAGCAGAAGAAAAAAATTAATAAAAATTAAAGCAGAACTTAATAAAATTCAGAACAGGAAAACAATAGATAAATTTAATTCCACAAAGAGCTGGTTCTTCAAAAAAATCAATAAAATTTACAAACCACTGGGTAGCCTCACCAAAGGGCAAAGAGAAAATCTCATATATCCAGAATACGGGATGATAGGGAAGAGATCACAAGTGATACTGCAAAAATACAAATAATCATAAGAGATTATTATGAAAGACTTTATGCCAACAGATTTGACAACCTAGAGGAAATGGACAAATTTCTGGAAACATATTGATAACCTAAACAAAACCAAAAAGATTTGGATCACCAAAATAGATCAATTAACAGTACAGAACTTGAAACAACTATCCAAAACCTCCCCAAAGACAAAAGGCCTGGACCAGACTGTATTACCAATGAGTTCTACCAGTCATTCAAAGAAGAACTAATGTCCACCCTCCTCAAACTACACCAGAAAATTCAAAAGGAGGCAGTACTACCCAACTCTTTCTATGAAGCTAATATCACACTAATACCAAAACCTGGGAAAGACAATACCAAAAAGTAAAACTATAGGCCAATCTCACTGATGAACACTGATGCAAAAATCTTAAATAAAATTTTAGCTAACAGAATACAACAATGCATTAAAAAGATTATTCACCATGACCAAGTGCGATTCATCCCAGGGGCACAAAGATGGTTCAACATACACAAATCAATCAATGCAATCCAGCACATAAACCAAGCAAAGGATAAAAAGCACATGATTATCTCAATTGATGCACAAAAAGCATTCGACAAGATACAAAACCCATTTACGACAAAAACACTGAATAAAATGGGAATTGAAGGAAAGTACCTCAACATAATAAAGGCTATATGTGACAAATCCTCAGAAAATATTATACTGAATGGAGAAAAGCTGAAGCCTATTTTCCTATAATCAGGGGCATCCCTGTCACCACTGCTGTTCAACATATTTCTAGACGTTCTAGCCAGAGCAATCAGACAAGAGAAATGAATAAAAGGTATTAGAATCAGGAGAAAAGAAGTTAAACTCTCACTCTTTGCAGATGACATGATCCTGTATATAGAAAACTCTAAAGACTCTATCAGAAATCTATTACAAATAATAGACAAATACAGTAGAGTCGCAGGCTACAAAATCAATGTCCCAAAATGAACTGCATTTTTGTATGCCAACACTGAATCTTCAGAAAGAGAGAGATGAAAAAATCCATTCTCTGTGCTGTCGCAAACAAAACAATGGAATACGTAAGAATAAATCTAACAAAGAATGTAAAGGACTTATACACTGAAAACTATAAGACACTGTTAAAGAAATTAATGAGTACACAAAGAAATGAAAAGACATTCCATGTTCATAGATTGGAAGAATCAACATAGTTAAAATGGCCATGCTCCCTAAAGCAATATACAGATTTGACGCCATTCCCATCAAAATTCCACAGTCATTATTTCTAGAAATAGATTTTAAAAATCATCAAATTTGTATGAAACCACAAAAGACCACGAATCGCAAAAGCTATCCTAAGAAAAAAGGATAAAGCTGGGGACATCTCACTGCCTGACTTTTATTTGTACTACAAAGCCTCAGTAATCAAAACAGCTTGGTACTGGCAGAAAAACAGACACACGGACCAATGGAACAGAATTGAAAACTCAGAAATAAACCCACAAATATATGGACAGATTATTTTAAATAAAGGATCAAAAAATATACAGTGGGGAAAAGAAAGCCTCTTCAGTAAATGGTGCTGGGAAAATTGGAAAACCACATGCAAAAGGCTGAAGGTGAACTGCGATCTTTCACCATATACCAAAATTAACTCAAAATGGATTAAAGACCTCCAAATAAGAAAGGAATCAATATATTGCATAGAAGAAAACATTGGCACTAAACTTTTAGACCTGGGAATGAGGGAGGACTTTATAAATCTGACCTCAATGGCAAGGGAAGTAAAAACACAAATAAATGAATGGGACCTTATCAAGCTAAAAAGCTTCTGCACTGCAAAGGAAACCATCAACAAAGCAAAGAGGCAACCAACCAACTGGGAAAAAAATATTTGCAAACAATGCCTCTGATAAGGGGCTAATATAAAAAATATACAAAGAATGTGTACAACTCAACAAAAAAACCAAGCAATCCAATTAGAAATGGGCAGACAATCTTAACAGACATTTCTCTCAGGAAGACATACATATGGCCAACAGATATATGAAAAAGTGCTCATCTTCACTAGCAATTAGGGTGATGCAATTAAAAACCACAGTGAGATATCATCTTACACCTGTGAGAATGGCTATAATCAACAAGACAAGTGATTACAAGTGCTGGATAAAAAGAAATCCTCATATACTGCTGGTGGGAATGTAAACTGGTACAACCACTATGGAAGGCTGTATGGAGATTCCTCAAAAAATTAGGTATGGAATTATCATATGACCGAGCAATCCCTCTATTGGGTATCTACCAAAAAAACCTGAAAACCTTAATCTTTAAAGATGTTTGTACCCACATGTTCATCGTAGCACTGTTCACAGTGGCCAGAACATGGAAACAACCAAAATGCCTTTCAATAGATGACTGGATAAAGAAGCTGTGGTATGTTTACACAATGGAATACTACTCACCGATAAGAAAAGATGAAATACAGTCATTTGTGACAACATGGATGGACCTAGAGACCATCTTATTAAGCGAAATAAGTCAGACTAAAAGAATCAGGAAACATATGACCTCACTTACAGGTGGAATATAAAACTGAAAGTAACAAAGACACAGAGACCTATGGACACACTCAATAGCTGGGTGATTGCCTGAGGGAAGGGGAGGAGGGGGGAGGGAGAGTGGGAGGGG
>PVKE010023317.1:0-24756 GCA_004027555.1 Craseonycteris thonglongyai
GGCTATGTGGAGATTCCTCAAAAAATTACGAATGGAATTACCATATGACCCAGCCATCCCACTACTGGGCATCTACCCAAAAAACCTGAAAACCTTAATCTTTAAAGATGTTTGTACCCGCATGTTCATCGCAGCACTGTTCACAGTGGCCAGAACATGGAAACAACCAAAATGCCCTTCGATAGATGACTGGATAAAGCAGTTGTGGTACATTTACACAATGGAATACTACTCAGCGATAAGAAAAGATGAAATACAGCCATTTGTGACAACATGGATGGACCTTGAAAACATTGTTTTAAGCGAAATAAGTCAGAATGTAAGAGTCAAGAAACATATGACCTCACTTATAGGTGGAATATAAAACTGAAAGGAACTAAGAAATAAATAGTCAATAGTTTAGTGGTGACCTGAGGGTAAGTGGGGAGGTGGATGGGAGATATGGGTTGGGGGGAGATAGAAAGTGAGCTGATTCTGGGTGGTGAGCACATAATGCGATGTATAGACAGTGTAATGTAGAATTGTACACCTGGAAACAATGTAATTGATATCAATCAATGTCACCCCAGTAAATTTAACAATTAAAAAATATATATATCTTGTCTCCAAAATAGAGTCACATTCTGAGTCCTAGCTGTTTGGCCTTCAACATGAAATTTTTGAGGGGACACAACTTAGTTCATAATGGTGCCCAAACGTAGTACTTAAAGACAGCTGAAATATAACTTATAATAAATAATACTTAGTTTTACTACATGGAAGGCAATTTGATATTTCCTATTTTTTTCTATTTAAAAATAGAATTCTATTCTAGTTAAAAAATGACACTGGTTATGACCCACAAAAATGATTTTACAACTCACTAATGGCTGCAACCCACAGTTTATAAACTGTGATTGAGGCCAAATACTGTAAAGGATCCATTTCAACACTAATCTAAGGAGGTAAGCAAATACTGATCAGGGAGCAAACTTTTATATTAATGACAGAGGAGCTGACACTATGGGTGGGCCTGAGTGAGCCTGGCAGGAGAATGTTGGTTAAGTTGGTGACCCAGGGCTAGGGGCCTGGGCATTTGGGCTCCTCCCAGACAGAAAAGTGACAAGGCAATCTCTGGATAGCGAGTAACTGAGAACAGTGTCTGACACACAGCGTGAAAGGGCCAAAATAGAGGGGCCAAGTTCTTTTACTTGGAATTTGAGACCCAGGGTCTTTCAACAATATCCTCCTGAAACTTAAATCTTTCTAGCTTTTTCATTTGCCATTTATAACCTTTGCCACTACTACCATATATGTGTATGCCTAACACCCTGTAACAACATCAGATATATGGTGCTTTGTTGTTCTTAATAAAAAGTAACGTTCACCCTGAATATTGTCTTTAGTATTTTTTGCTTTTCTTTATAATTTTTAGCATATAATTTCTCTCTCTCTTTTTTTTTTTTTAAATATTTTACAGGTCTTACGGTGGAAGCTGTCTCCACCCCTGTGTGGTTATCCTGGGCCCCAGCCTGTTTCGTTCACTATCAAATGGGAGGTCTCTGACTCTGTGCTGACCTCTGTGCTGTCTCCCACCAGCTTCCCAATGCCCAGAGGCCAAAGGCTGAAGTGGGGAAAAGGCAGTGCAGCCACTGTCCTGCCTATAACACAGTGTCTTTCCCCCACCAACACTAGCCATCTCTCTCATGTTGGTCACTGAGTTCCTTCATTCTAATTTCTTCTCCATGTCGCCTTTTGAGTGGTTTTCCTTCTTCAAACTCATTAGTTTACCTATTACACATTGGACATTTAGGGGTTCTTAGACTCAGAAAATTAGCCCTCAAAGAATTAAAAACATCACTGCTTCTATTTTACCACCAAACATAAAATAATTATTTACTTTGCCAAAGATTAACTATGATTTCCTTCAAATCACTGCTTCT
The DNA here is from genome assembly GCA_004027555.1 of Craseonycteris thonglongyai. Taxonomy (NCBI): domain Eukaryota; kingdom Metazoa; phylum Chordata; class Mammalia; order Chiroptera; family Craseonycteridae; genus Craseonycteris; species Craseonycteris thonglongyai. The sequence continues at coordinate 1,923 of PVKE010023317.1, forward strand.
CTTTTTTAGATTATTTTTTAAATTATATTTACTGGGGTGACACTGGTTAGTAAAGTTACATAGGTTCCTGGTATACAACTCTCCAATACATCATCTGTATGTGGTATCATGAGCTCACTACCCAGAATTGGGTTTTTTTTTTCCCCATCACCATATACTTGGATTCCCCCCACCTTCCCCCACACCTCTTCCCCCTGCCTCTCTGGCAGCCACCAAACTATTGTCTGTGTCCATGAGCTTTTTTTTTTTCCTCTTTTCTGTTTTGATTGTCCATTTATTCTGTTCTTTAGATTCCATATGTAAGTGAGATCATATGGTATTTGTCTTTCTCAGTCTGACATTTTGCTTAGCACGATATCTTCTAGTCCCATTCATGTTGTTGCAAAAGGTACAATATTATTCTTTATGAATCACTTTATGAATAGTTGGGGGAAATCCTCATAGGAGTCCTTTGATGATCTAATGAGAACAGTGACTTTCTTCCAGAAAAAGTTACACACAATTTTACAAACAAGTGTCATGATCCAGAAGCAAGTGTGAGAACTCCTACTTTAAATAAATGCTTTATTTGGTAGGATGAGAGAAAGAGAGACACGTGAAGAAGAGGGAGATAAAAGCGAAAAGGAAGGTGACATCAGCATAAGTAAAATGACAAGGGGATGTTTTAATTTACAGAAATTCACCTGCAAAAAATTTTCAGAGATATATTGTACCTTTTTTTAATCATTCCCTTGTAAGATGGTAGACGTCCACCAGACTTTAAGGATACCTAAGTTCTAAAATAGACATAAAGCCATCACCAATGAGCTCGACTCCAGAAAGCTCTGTCTAAGATTTTATTATATTGCCTTTCCCCCCAGTACAGCTGTTTTGTAAGATTAAGACAAAAAGGCACAGACTCACATTAAGTAAGGTAATCTGAAAATTTTTTTTTATAATTGCATATTGCTGGTGTTTAGAAATGCAGTTGTCTCTTGTGTATAGATATTTTTTTTAATTCTAACAAACGTGGGTAATTCTATTAATTCTAATCCCATATCTCTAGGTTCTTTGGGTTTTCTGTAGAAAGTCTTAATGTCTGCGAATAATAACAGCTTTGATTGTTGCTTTCCATTTTTTTCAACTTCAATTTATTTTCTTCTTCTTACACTAGCTAAGCTCTTTAGTACATTACTGAATAGGGAAGGTGAAAGCAGGCATTCTTACCATTTTTCTGATCTTAAAGGTAAACCTTAAACACCTAATTTACATATGGCTTGCTGTAGACTTTGTTGGTGCCCTTTATCAAGTTAAAGAAATTCCTCTTGCTCTTTGCTTTTTACTATTTTGTATAGTTTTGTCTTATTTTTAAGTCATGATGAGTGTTGAATTTTGTTAAACAGATCTATGCACCTATAAGCGTGAGTATTTGGCCTTTCTCCTTTAATCTGCTGATGTAATGAATTTTATTAATTGATTTTTTTAAATTAAACAATTTTTATATTTCTGGTCATGATATATGTTCTTTACACATTTTGCTTTAAAGTATTTTGAGTTCTTTATAATATTTTGTTTAAACTATTTCATTTCTATTTATAAGGGAAATTGAGCTATAGCTTTATTTTCTTGCAGTTCCTTGTCTGGTTTTAGTATCAGATATAAAATGGCCTCATAAAATGAGTATGTGCTTTGCTCCTTCTATTCCTTGGAAAAATATGTGAGGTAGAATTATCTGTTCTTTGATGTTTGATAGAAAACAACTGTAAAACCATTTGGGTCTGATATTTCCTTTGTGGAAGAATCCTAGCAACTAGTAGTGTTTTCTATTTCTTCTTAAAATAATTTTAATAAATTGTATTTTTGTAAATATGTATTTATTTCATTGTTTATTGTATTCAAACTATTTGTTATTAATTTAGTTTTTGCAATTTGTAGTTATATTTCTTTATGAGTACAAGGTCTGACAATTAAGTTTGCAAACTTGTCATGATGCACTTATGTTGTTGGTAGCACTGTACAAACAACTCGGTAAGGTTTCGTAACTTTGGTACATCCGTGTCCCACAGCTGTGTTCATGTCAACACGTGGCAGTGTCTTGTTGAGTGGTGTTCATCGTTGTTGTTGTGTGCTTTTGTATGCTGTTGTGAGAATGTTGGAGCAATGAAGTAGAGCAATGAACAAACATTAAATTTCTTGTTAAACTCGGCAAGAGTGGAAGTGAAATCAGGACCACTTTTTCTAGGATGAGGTCACGAACTTAATGGTCAGACCTTGTATACCATATTGTCAGAAAATATGCTTGATGTGATTTCAACTTTTTAAAATTGATTGAGACATGTTTTGTGGCCTAACATGTGGTCTATTTTAGAAAATATTCCAAGTGTTGTATATTTTGCTGCTTTGGGGTGAAATGCTCTAAAAATATCAATGAACCCTATCTGGTTTATTGTGCCATTTAAGGCTACTATTTCTGTGTTGATTTTCTGTCTGGAAGATCTGTCCATTGGTCTCAGTGGGGTGTTAAGTCCCCTTCCATATTGTATTACTGTTGATTTCTGCCTTCATGTCAGTTAATATTTGCTTTATATATTTAGGTACTTCTATGTTGGGTGCACAAATGTTTACATGGGTGATGTCCTATTGTTAGATTGATTCTTTTAATTATGTAATATCCTACTTTGTCTCTTGTTATAGTCTTTGTTTTAAAATGTATTTGGTCTGATATATTGGTCTATTTTATCTGATATGAGTATTGCTACCCTAGTTTTTTTCTCATTTCCATTTGTGTGAAATATTTTTTTCTATCCCTTCAGTTTCAGTTCACATGTTTCTTTTCACCTCAGATGGGTCTCTTGTAGAGAGCATATGCCTGGGTCTTATTTTCTTATTCCTTCAGCTGCCCTATGTCTTTTGGTTGGAGCATGTTTCCATTTATATTTAAAGTAATTATTGATAGGTACATAGTTATCACCAGGTTATTATTTATAATTTTTTATCTTGTTTTCCCCTTTTCTTCTCTTAAAGAAGTTCTTTTAACATTTGTTATAACCCTGTTTGGGTGATACTGAATTCTTTAGCTTTATCTTATCTGGGAAGCTCTTTATCTCTCCTTCAATTTTAAATGCTAGCTGTCCTGGGTAGAGTAGTCTTGGTTGTAGGCCCTTGTTTTTCATTATTTTGACTATTTTTCTGCCACTCCCTTCTTGCCTGCAAAGTTTCTGTTGCAAAATCTGCTGATAGTCTTATGGGAGCTCCCTTGTAATGAATTTGTTGTCTTTCTCTTGCTGCTTTTAGGATTCTTTCTTTATCTATAACCTTTACCATTTTAATTATGTTGTGTTTTGGTGTGGGTCTGTTTGGGTTCATCATGTTTGGGACTCTGCACTTCCTGGACTTTTGTATCTATTTTCTTAACCAGGTTAGGAAAATTTTCAGTCATTATTTATTCAAATAGGTTCTCAATCCCTTGCTTTCCCTCTTCTTCTTCTGGTATGAATATTACACTTGACACTGTCCCAGAGGCCTCTTAAGCTATCTCCATTTTTTTAAATTCTTTTTTCTTTTTGTTGTTCTGATCGGGTGTTTTGTGCTACCTTGTCTTCTAAATCACTGATTCAATCTTGGGCTTCATCTAATCTATTAATTCCTTCTAGTATATTCTTCATATCAGTTATTGTATTTTATATTTCTGACTGGTTATTTTTTATAGTTTCTATGTCTTTTTTATGCTTGCTATCTCTTTGTTGGAATTTTAACTAAATTCTTTTAAAAATATATATTTATTTTATTGTTTTGAACAGAGACAAAGACAGTGAGAAGGGGGAGAGCCCAGAGCAGTCTTCATAGTTTTCATAAGTTTGTGTGTCATCAGTTTTCAACATGGTTTTGTTCCACACAGGTGGACGGGGGCTGCACAGGGTGGGAACTGGGCTGGGGGCCTTCCTCATTGGAAGCACACCTCTGTGAGCTGGGGGTCGAACTGGGGGGCCTCCCACATGAGAAGCTCACCCAAGCATGAACTGAACTGGGGCTACACTCCAGTTCAGTGTATGGGTTCTCACGGGCTGGAGCTGGGACCAGGACTTGATCCTCAGACCCCAGGGCTGCAAAGTGAGTGCTTAACCTGCTGAGCCATTCTGGCTTCCCCTAAGTAGCATTCTTATAACTAGTGTTTTAAACTATGTTTCTGGTGGGTTGGTTGCCTTTATTTTTCTTAGTTCTATTTATGGAAGTTTCTCCTGCTTTTTTACTGGGGACGTGTTTCTCTATTTCCTCATTCTGGCTGCCTCTCTGTGTTTACTTCTATGTAGTAGGTACATCTCTTATTTCTCTGAGTCTTTGCTTGGTGGCCTTATGTAGTGTGTGTCCTGTGTAGTCCAGTGGCACAATCTCCCTGACTCCCATGTGCATGTTCTAGGAATGTCCCTTAAGTGCATTGTGTGTATTCTCCTGTTGTACTTCAGCCTTGATTGCTTTTTGGTGCATCAGTGGGTGGGACTGACTACCAGGCTCATTGACTGTGCAGATTAGCTATGCCCACAGTGTATGAGCTACTATTTGGGGGCTGACCCCTCAGAGCAGTGTTCACCCCAGTGGGCTCTTATGCCTGTTGAGACTGCCATTTGGTTTTGCCATTGTGGGGGCTAACTGGGTAGTGCTCTGGTGTGATCTAAAACTGGCCTCTGGATGTGTTGTTTCTGGTGTCTTTGGATGGGACTCTCATGTGGGCCAAATTCAGCCTTGCGTGTAAACAGCCAGTGGCTACCTCATAGGAGCCACGGAGTTGTATGTATGGCCGGTGCTGGAGTTTTGAGGCATGTGAGGGTAGCCCTGCTGTGAATAGAGGCTGGCTGCCATCAGGATTATGGCTGAGGCAGCTTAGCAACAGACTCAGCCCTACTTAGGCTTATTGTCACCCACCAGTGTATCAGCCTTTGAAAGAGGCTTCTTAGGTATGTGGACTGTTCTGGTTGACTCAGTGTTGAGAGTGTCTTCAGTGATGCTATCCTAGCTAGGTAGCGAGAGGTCTCAGGGAGTCATAAGATGTGGCCAATGGTTTTTATCAATTTAAGTCAGGTTTAGTTTTGGGGCCAGTGCTCAGCCTGTGACCACTTCACAAAATGCTCTGAGGACACCATAGCCAGCCACCACTTACTGCATGAGAGTGTTTGACCTGTGGCCACTTGGCAAGATGCCCCAGATACAGCATAGCCTGTCACCACTCACCACAGGCTCACTAATCCTTGACAGCTGCCTAAGAGGCTACAGTATAGATTGTGACTCACTGATCACCATCCAAATTTCACCACGCCTCTGTGGGTGTCACTGTTGTAAAAGTCTTTCACAGCTTGTGGGGCAGAGCCAGCCCCTCAGTTGTCAAGAGTACCTCTGGTAATGCATCCCTAGGTGGGCAGAGCAGGATTCCAGGGAGTTCTGAGACGTAGATGGTGGTTTTTACAAAGTCAGTGAAGTTCTGGTTTTTGTACCAGAGCCAGGCATGTGACCGCTTTCCAAAAAATGCCCTGAGAATGCTGCAGTCAGCTGCCACTCACCATAGGCCCATAGGTCCCTGAGAGTTGTCCAGGGGAGCTTGCAGTGCAGGGTGTGGCTGGCTGCTCACCACCAAAAGTTCCCAGGACTGCTGCAGGCAGTCTGCTCCTATAAAAGTCTATAAAAGTCTTCTGCCACTGATTGGGCAGAGCTGATCACTCAGTAGCCAAGAATGCCTCCACCAATGCAACCCCAGGTGGGTGGGATGGGGGCAGGAGTTACAGGGTATGGGCAGTGGTTCTTTACAAAGTTAATGCAGTTTTGATTCTTGTGCCAAGCTGGTCCTGTGACTCCTTTGCAAAAGCACCCTGAGAACAATGAGGCTAGCCACCGCTTGCCCCAGGCCCACAGGTCCCCCAAAATTGCCTAGGAAAGGTTGTAGAGCAGGCTGGCTGCTTACCACTAAAAGTTCCCTGGGCCACAGTGGGCAGTCTGCTTTTGTGAAAGTCTGTAAAATGCTTTTGCAGTTAGAGTACCAGGAGAGATGCAGTGTTAGTTGTGTGGGCTATGACCCAGGGTGTCGCCAAGGTGGTGCACATGTGCAGATTTTACCAGACCAATGTGGTCTCAGATTTGGTCCTTTGGGGGAGGGTTCAACATATAAAAGATGGCAATCTCCTGTAGGCTACCCATGAGGCAGTCTTCATGTACCAGAGCCAGGCATGTGACCACTTTGCAAAAAATGCCCTGAGAATGCCGCGGTCAGCTGCCACTCACCATAGGCCCATAGGTCCCTGAGAGTTATCAGGAATCTATGGGCCTATGGACAATGGGTCCCTCCAGCCCTCATCCTGAAACCATACACTTAGCTACTCCCTGTTTGTCTCTGGCACCTCCAAGTTGCCACCCCTCTATCAGAGACTAAATGAGTGGCTGCAAGTGATTGAGTGTGTGTGCTTGCCTTTTAGAAGGGCTTCCGGATTTCCAGCTGCCTTCTGTCTCACAGTGATGAGCAAACAGAGTCCTCACTGTTTTTCACTGCCAGGTGTTATGGAGATTCCTCTTCCTGACACAAGACCTCTGGGCTGGGGAGACCTGTGTGGGACTGTGATTCCTCCCTCATTTGTGGGCACCTCTGCCAACAAGGTGTCCTTCCCTGTGTTCAGCCACTGTCCGTGGGTTTAGAGTCAGCTTGTTTCACATCTCCACTCCTCTTCTTTATATCCTTAATTATAGGGTTCTGTTCATCTAGTCTGCAGATGATTTTTGAGGTTGATTGTTTTATAATTTATTTGTAATTTTGACGTGATCATGGGAGGCATAGCATTTACCTAATTTGCCATCTTAGATCTATCTTCCAATAACAATATTTTTGATTCAATGGCTGGACTCGATGGACCCAGAGGGCCTACTGCACATACTGATATATGCAATTTTCTTATACATAAGGGAGTTGAGTATCCTCAAATTTGGTATCCTTGAGGGGTACTGCAACCAAGGAATAGCTGAAGTTTTAGGGGAATCAAAAGTTACGCCAGGATTTTTGACTGTGTGTGGGGGTCTGTTCCCCTAAACCCCATGGTGCCCAAGGGTCAACTGTAGTGTGATTAGGCTTTATACCTACAATTTTATTACCATATTTTCTGGCATATAAGACGACCAGGTGTATAAGACGACCCCCTAATTTTACAGTTAAAACATAGGTTTAGGCCTACCGGTATATTCGCTGTATAAGACTACCCCCCACTTCCGAGGCTGTAGTCTTATACAGCAAATACAGGCCTAAACCTATGTTTTAATTGTAAAATTAGGGGGTTGTCTTATATGCCCAGTCATCTTATACGCCAGAAAATACGGTATGCAATTTTTATTTGACTCGCTCTTTTTTTAATGCCTTTTTTTATGCCTTAATGAAGTGCCTTAAAATATGATACCATTATTTTCCCTGTATCTCTTCTAAAGATATAGACTTTATGTCTGCTCAGTTAATGCTTATCTTAACTATTCAGTATGTGTATTTAAGATTGTCTGCAGTTTACAATATCTTTATTGCCATCTTGAATGATACACTTAATTTCAAGGTTTACTGCTTTCTAGATGTAGATTTGCTCTGAAACTAATAAGACATGAGTTTCAGGACTCTTCATTTGCATGGGATCTTCCCAAGAAGCTGAATCTCATTTTATTTTTAAAGCTTGGTATTTTTTTTCATAAAGAGACCTCCAAATTTTAGAAGTTTAAGATTTCACAGAACATGGACTGGCTCCTGATATTTCCAAATCATTCTGTGGACTCCTAACTTCTGTGCTAAACTTTACATTTTAGCAGATGTTATATATATGTATATTTAATTTGTCTAATAAAGAGGTTCATTCAGGGGGTCTAAATGACCATGCTGCTATAGCAGGGACCAAGACTGTGAAACTTGCAAAAGGTCTCTGGGTTCCCAAATATTTGTGAGCAGAATTCAGGCTGAGAAAACTACTCAGCTGCAAAAAAAGATAAAGTGTCAAAGAGAGTGGGTCCAAGAGCTTATGAGAACAGTGAACTGGGAGCTACTTCCTGGGAAGAGAACCAGCCTCTGATCAGGGAAGGTGCCGGCCCACAGAAGGGGATTTGAAGGAGCCCAGCCACATTCAGCAGTTTTAATGTGCCTCCATTTTATCCCTTTGCTGCTAGAACTATCTATTGCAGTTATCCTGTCTCTGTCTCATCACTGTGGCTTGGGGTGGGGATGGGGACAACTCCTTTTCGCTTGCAAGTCCTTTGGCTTGACTTAGATGTGGAAATCCTGCACTTTGAAAAATCTAGTTCTATAATGAGATGAGAATTCTGGGGTGAGGGGTAAGGATATTTTGCCAGATACTCTGCTCCAGGCTTGCAGCCTGGTTCTACTCCCTGGAGTGGCTCCAGAATTCTTCTCAGGCTCCTGGAGCTGCTCCTAGTTTGTTTCACATCAAAAGTTGAATGGACCATAGCTAGAAAAAGGCGTTCCTTTTATTAACATCAAATAACATAAACAAAATATTAAATATGAATAAGCATAAATATTTTTCCATGGTTTATATAATTTTTAAATAACTAAACAAAATATCTTTGAGTAGTTGCTAGACTCAATTAAATTGTCTATTTAGTTTTAAGTACCCATGCCCCTCTTAACATAAACAATAAACATCTGTGCCCCTCTTCACATGAAGAAATATCCACTGCAATATACAGGCAATGTATTATAGAAATGTACACTTGAAACCTATATAATTTTACTAGCTAATGTCACCCCAATCAGTTTAATAAAAAATTTAGAACATATTCATGCCCTTTTTCACATAAACACTAATTGAAGCTACTTATTAAAATTGATATGGGTTAAAATATAAGTTGTGGGGGATAAGAGGCTAGATGGAATGTGAACGTCAAGGTCCTGTACATTTTCCAGAGGGATCTTAAAGGGTTTCCACCGGAGGAGGAAAATATGATCATATGATATTATTTACAGTGTCCTTAATATAAACAAACCATGACAGCTACTGAGGAGGCACACTTCAGTTTATGCTGCCGAGACTTGAGACGCTTGTGCCTGTGGCCTCCAAACTGACATTAGCTGTGCAGCGTTCTCACAGGGTCAGCAACTGCAAGTTTCCCAGACCGTTTTGGGGTTAACTTCACTGTGCTTTAACCGTGAAGCACAGGTGTGTGAAAGAAATGCCTGGGAAGGGGGCTCAAAGAACCAGTTCCATGCTGCTCTGGTTTAACACTTCACATGCTCCTCAAAGAATTATATTTTGCTCAACTTATTTTTGAAGCATGAGAAGTTGTTTTCAAGCTCTTACTCTGTGACAACTGGAATGAAGCTGGTCTTCATTGCTTTTTAGTTGAAGAGTGGCACATATAGACACTTGACTAGACTGAAACCCAGATTCCTTCCCCTGGAGAGCTGGACAGCGATTTGGCCACGATATCTGTCTGACCTTGACACCCGCCTGAAGAATGGGTTATCTTGACTGCCCCATCCTGTGCCAGCTTTCACCATGTGTAGCTTTGGTTGCTATATCTCCCTCACTACACAGATGCTTCCTGAGGGTGAGCCCACACCCCATCACCAGCTGTGCGGGCTCTCTAGGGTGGTGTAACAAAGCACCACAAATGGAGTGGCTTAAACAGTAGAAATGTATTCTCTCAGAAATGCAGGTGTTGGCAGTGTTGGTTCCATGTCTCTCCTTGGTTTATAGATGGCCGTATTCATGTTCGCAAAGCGTTTTCCCTGTATGCATGTCTGTCTCCAAATTTCCCCTATGTTAAGACACTAGTCACATTGGACTAAAGCCCATTCTTATGACCTCATCTTTACATAACTACCTCTGTAATTAAGTACATTATCTCCAAATTAGGTCACATTCTGAAGTACTGAGGGTTAGGGCATCAATATATGAATTTTGAAGGATCACAATTCAACCCATAATGCCATTGTATCTCTAGTTCCTTATAGTGTCAGATGCAAAAGCAAGGTAAAAGAATATCTGGAGAATTAAGGAATGAAGACATAAGTCCCAACTTTATCAATAGATAGAGTGTGGTCAAGGCCCAAACATATATAAGAGGAAACCTTCCACAAGTGACTGAGTTTTCACATGGCTAGGCTTGATCTGGCACTAATGAGAGTCCTGGTTAGCTACTGGACCTCATGGCTTTAAAACAAGCAGGCCTGCCCCAAGAGAAAACTCAGTTCTCTGCTCTCTATACAACTGAGTCTGGGAGGCTGGCAGAGGGGAGGCATTTTTAATCTTCCCTCATCCTCTGCAAAAAAAGGTTGTATTTACTTTTTTTTTTTTAATATATATTTTTTTATTTATTTTTGACAGAGAGAGAGAGATACAGAGACAGAGAGAGAACTGAACTGGGGTAGCTCCCAGTTCAGCATATGGGTCCGCACGGGCCGGGCCGGGATTTGATCCTCGGTCCCCGGCACTGCAAAGTGAGCACTTAACCCACTGAGCCATCCCGGCTTCCCCAATGTATTTACTTTTTTATAATTAAATGGTATTGCATTGGAAAAAAGATGTCCAACAATTCTTTTATTTTTTTAAGATTTATTTTTATTGTTTTTGACAGAGAGAGTGAGTGAGTGAGAGAGAGAGAGAGAGAGAGAGAGAGAGAGAGAGAGAGAGAGAGAGAGAGAAGGACCCAGAGCAGTCTCCATAGTTGCACATCATTAATTTTTTACATAGTTTCATTCCACAGGTGGGTGTGGGGCTGCATTGGGCAGAAACTGGGCTGGGGGCTTGGGGCCATGCAGGGCAGGAAATGCCCAGGGACCTTCTGCATGGGAGGCATGCCCCTGCAAGATGGAGGCCTTCCACATGAGAAGCATGCCTGGGGTGAGAGCCAAACCAGGAGCCTTCACATAGGAGGCTCACCCCGATGAGAACAGAAGTGGGGGCACACCCCAGTTCAGCATTTGGCTCCACACTGGCTGGAGCCAGGATTTGATCCTCAGACCCTGGGTCTGCAAGCCGAGCGCTCAACCTGTAGAGCTGTCCTGGCGTCCTGGTGTCTAACAGTTCTGAAAGTTAAAAAAAAAAAAAAAAAAAAAAAAAAAATTCCTGGCTTTCAGTCAAGATGGTGGTAAACTATGTGCTTACCTCTTCTCATGTTGACATCAAAATTATAATAAGCTACAGAAGAACCTTCATTGAGAATTACCTGAAGTCTAGCTGAACAGAATTCCTACAACTAAGGGCATACAGAAAAAGTCACCTTGAGATTGGAAGGAGGGGCGGAGATATGAAATGGGCTGGTCCCACATTCACATGTGACAGTTAAAAATTGGGAGGGGTATCTGGGCTGTGGAGTTCTCCCTATTGAGGAGCAAGGGGTCCTAGGCCCACACCAGGCTTCCCAGCTTTGGGTTCCAATGCTGGAAAGTGAAATCCCATAACTTCTGGCTATAAAAACCAGTGGAGACTGTGGCTAAATGAGACCGAGGACTGCTTGAGTCCCAGGCATTCCTCTTAAATGGCCTGCACATGGACTTACTGGAAGACTTGCTCTGAGCTCTAGCTCTGGGACTGCAGCTCAAAAAGCTCCAGGGACACGTTGGGAGGAACTGGCTTCAGGGTGAGGGCTGCAGGGGCAGCTTTCTACCAGATAGAAGTGCTGGCAGGAGCCATTGTTCCTTTGTAGAGTCCTCTCTTCACCCAGTATGCAGACACAGGTAGGCATTATATCTGAGTCTCCATCACTCAGAGACCTTGTACCACCCAACTTACAGACCCACCCAAGCCATTTCCAGTGGACTTTCTATACAAATGGCCTATTTTAGCTCATTGTGTGGACACTTAAAAATCTCTTGAAGGTTCACAAACCCTACACAAGCAGCATCTGGCCTAGGCATGCTTGGTACCTCTTGCTAAGCAACCCAAGCATAGCACTAATGGCAGCTGAACTCAGGTTACAGCTTAGCCTCTCCCAGGAATCTCCAGGCCTAGTATGAGTGGCAACCATCTTCATATTGTAATGTAGCTCATATCAAGTGGCCCCAGGAAGAGCACAGGCAGCAAATAACCTTGGCCTGTAAGAGAGCCCCTCCAAGAATCCCCAGAACTAACATGGTGGCCAACTTCAGACCACACCAGAGCACCATCCAAGAACCTGCACAAATGACGGGGCAGGCACCAGAACCCTGTAAAAGTGAATACTGCTCTGTAGGGTCAACCTCTGTACAATAGCTCTTTCAAGATAGACACAGCCAGCCTTCAGAACCAATCCCTCCCATTGATGTGCAAGCAGCAGCTAAAGCTCAATTACAACAGGAGAGCACATCCACCCACATAAAAACACTTCTGGAGCACCTGGCTCAGGTGACCAGGGAAACTGGGCCACTGGGCCTCAGAGGATAACTACTACATAAGGCCACTCTAATAAGACCAGGAGACATAGCAGTTTTATCTAATACATGGAAACAAAAACAGGAGGTAGCCAAAATAGGGAGACAAAGAAACATGTCCCAGAACAAAACCCCAGAAAAAGAACTAAACAAAATGGAGACAAACCATCTACCAGATGCAGAATTCAAAACACTGGTTATAAGGATGCTCAATGATCTCAGGGATAACTTCAACAAAAAGATAGGAAACATAAAAATGAAGATACCTTGAAATCATTCAAAGTATGTAATGAGAAAATACCAAATACAAAGGGGAAAGCATTTGTAATTCAAATACCCTGAATCAGAAATTTAAGTGCATGTTTATAAATCAATTTTTAACAATGAAATAAAAATTTAAATCTTTAAACATTGTTTTATCACTTTAAAATGTAGTAATGGTATTAAAAGAGCATAGAATTTTTTCTGTCATCTATAGAACCAAAAAGAGATCAGTAGCCTTTTAATAAATATCTAATAATGGTGCAAACTCTGAAAAACTTAGTCATTCTCAGCAGAAGTACTTGGCTGGGTAAGAGATAAATTTAATATCACTTGTGCCAAATAGAGGTTATATTTTGAGGTGGTTTTGATATGACTAATATAATAATAGCAAACACAAATATTATTAGTATACACATAAGTTATTTCATTGTAAACTCGTGAAACTTACTATGTAATTTAAAATTTTACCATGTTTGAAATGTATATAAATGGTCCTCATGTATAAAATGTCTCCCCTAAAGAGCTTTAATTATTTGTAAAGGTGAATAAAAGTAGACTACATTTAATGACTTTTCAAAAAGTTATAATAAAAATTTATATTTGTACTAAGAAAAAAAATGAAGATAGAAAACATGAAAAAAAATAGTCAAAATAAAAAATAAAATAATCAAAATGAAAAATATAGTACTGAGGAAATCAACAGTAAATTAAATGAAGCAGAAGATTGAATCAGTGATTTGGAAGACAGGGTAGCAGAACACAAAACAGAAAAAAGCTAAAAAAAATTTTTTTTTCAAAGAAAGAGGATAGTTTAAGGGACCTCTGGAACCATATCAAGCTTACCAACGTATTCATCATAGGGGTATTACAAGGAGAAAAGGAAAAGTAAGTGGTTGAAAACCTATTTGAAGAAATAATGACTGAAAACTTTTCTACTGTGGTAAATAAAATAGATATACAAGTCCAAGTAATATAGAGAGTCTCAAACAAGATGAACCCAAACAGGCCCAAACCAAGATACCAGTATATCTTAATTAAAATGTCAAAGCTTAAGTACAAAGAGAATCTTAAGAGTAGCAAGAGAAAAGCAGTTAATTACCTACAAGAAAGGTCTCATAAGACTATCAGCTGATTTCTCAACAGAAACTTTGCAGGCAGAAGGGACTGGCAGGAAAAATTTAAAGTGATGAAAGCCAAGGTTCTACAACCAAGATTACGCTAACCAGTAAAGCTATTATTTAGATTTGAAGGACAGATAAAGAGCTTCCCAGACAAGAAGTTCACCACAAAACCAGTGTTACAGGAAAGTTAAAGAGACTTCTTTAAAAATAATAAGAAAAAAAGATCAAAAATACAAATAACCCGCAATAACTGCACATCTATCAACAATTACCTTAAATGTAAAGGATTAAATGCTCCAATCAAAAGGCATAAGGTGTTTGAATAGATAAGAAAACAAGATCTTTAAATATGCTGCCTACAAGAGACTCACTTTAGATCAAAAGGCACACACAGACTGAAAGTAAAGGTATGAAAAAGATATTTCATGAAAATGGAAAAAAACAAGCAACAACAAAAAATGGGGTAGCAATACTTTTAGCAAAGTAGACTTTAAAACAAGAGACAAAGTACTTAGTAGTTCCACTTCTGCATAGTTATCTAAAGAAACCCAAAGCACCACTTTGAAGAAACATTTGCATCCATATGTTCGTTGCAGCATTGTTTACAATGGCCATGATGTGGAGGCAGCCTGGGTGTCTATCAGTGGATGAATTGATAAAGAACAGGTAGCACATCTATCAATAGACTATTACTCAGCCATAACAAATGAAATCTTGCCATCTGCAACAATATGGATGGATCTAGAAGGCATGGCACTGAGCAGAGTAAGTCAGACAAAGACAAATTACATGATTTCCTTTATGTGTGAAATATGAAAAACAACATAAACAAACAAAATAGAAACAAACTTATAAAGACAGAGAATATTTTTATTTTGACAAAGAGAGAGAGACAGAGATAGACAGAGGAGGGGGAGAGCCCAGAGCAGTCTCCATAGTTGTACGTCATGTTTTTGACGTGGTTTTGCTCAACACAGGTGGGTGGGGGCTGCGCAGTGTGGGGACTGGGCTGGGGGCCTCCTTTGTGGGAGGCCCACCCCCTCGAGCCAGGGGGCCAAACCACAGGTTGAGAACTTAACCAGGGATCTCCTGCATGGGAAGTGCACCCTAGTTAAGCATGTGAGCCTCTACAGGCCAGGGCTGGGATTCAATCTTCGGTCCCCAGGGCTGCAAAGTGAGTGCTTAATCTGCTGAGCCATCCCGGCTTCCCTTACAGAGAATATTTTGAAGGGTGCCAAATAGGTGGAGGTTGAAGATGGGTAAAAAAGAAGAAGGAGTTAAGAAGTACAAATTGATAGTTACAAAATAATTATGGAGGTGTAAAGTACAGCATAGGGATATAGTCAATAATACTGTAATAACTATGTATGATATAAGATGGGTACTAGATTTATCAGGGTGATCATGTCATAAGTTATATAAATGTCTAATCACTATAATCACTGAAACTAATATCATATGCCAACTATAATTGAGAAGGCAAAATTATTAAAAACAAAAACAGGTTCATTTGGTAGAAGAAATATACAAAAACTAAACAGAAATGTGAATCTCTAATGAGAAATGGTCTATGGTTAAAATAAAAGTGAATACACAATAAAAAAGAAAAAATTCCTCAGAACTCTTAGAAGTCTATGATAGCAAGTATTATAATTAAAGTGCATACCATTCCAAACACTTTCAATATACATGTTTTCATTTATATATGATATATACTCACCCAAACAGATTCATACAAGATACACTGTTTTATCCCTTGAATTTTGAAGTTAATAAAGAACAACTATGAATCCATGCAGAGCTTGGTTATAACTCTAGTGCCTCAGTTCTTCGCTGAAGGACATACATCATTTCTAGTTTTTCATTACTGTAAATATTATTTAATAAAATTCCCCATGTGCACATATTTATATGATCAGATCACAGGATTATTTCCTCATGTTAAACACACAGAAGTAGAATTGCCAGGTCAAAATGAATGCATTTTATTCTAAAGAATTTTTTTGGTCTTGTTAAATTTATTGGGGTGGCATTGGTTGGTAACAATTACATTGTTTCCAGGTGTACAATTCTATATTACATTGTCTATACATCCCATTAGTGCTCACCACCCAGAATAACCTCTTTCCATCACCATACATTGGATGCCCCCTCCCTTTTCCTCCCCCTCTGCCCCCACTGCCCTCCTCCCTATTCCAGCCACCTTCCCCTTCCCCTCAGGTAACCACCAAACTATTGACTCTGTCCATGAATTTTTGTCTCTTTGTTACTGTCAGTTTTATAATCCATCTACAAGTGAGGTCATACATTTCCTGATTCTTTCAGTCTGACTTATTTTGCTTAATAAGATGTTTTCAAGGTTCATTCATGTTGTCACAAATGGCTGTATTTCATCTTTTCTTATCACTGAGTAGTATTCCATTGTGTAAATGTACCACAACTTCTTTATCTAGTCATCTATCAAAGGACACTTCAGTTGTTTCCACAATATGGCCACTGTGAACAGTGCTGCAATGAACATTGGGGTATATATATCTCTGCAAATTAAAGTTTTCAAGTTTTTAGGTAGATACCCAGAAGAGGGATGGCTGGGTCATATGGCAATTCCACTCCTAATTGTTTGAGGAATCTTCATACAGCCTTCCATAGTGGTTGTACCAATTTACATTTCTTCCAGCAGTGTATGAGGGTTTCATTTTCTCCACAGTCTCACCAGCACTTGTTATTTCTTGTCTTGTTGATTATAGCCATTCTAACAAGTGTGAGAGAGTATCTCATTGTGGTTTTCATTTGCATCTCCAATTGCTAGTGATGTAGAGCATTTTTTCGTGTATCTGTTTTCCATTTGTATGTCTTCAAGGGAGAAGTGTCTGTTTAGGTCTTCTGCCCATTTTTTAATTGGATCAGTTGTTTTTGTTGTTGTTGTTGAGCTGTATCAGCTCTTTATACATTTTAGATATTAGACCCTTACCAGAGGCATTGTTTGCAAATATTTTCTCCCATTTGGTATTTTCCTTTTTACTTTGTTGATGGTTTTCTTTGCTGTGCAGAAGCTTTTTAGTCTGATATAGTTCCATTCATTTATTTTTGCTTTTACTTCCCTTGTCTTTGGGGTCAAGTTCATAAAGTGCTCTCTGAACACAAGGTTTATAAATTTAGTACCAATGTTTTCTTCTTTTCAGTTTAGTCTTTCGGGTCTTTGTGGAGGTCTTTAATCCACTTTGAGTTACTTTTGATATTTGGTGACAGTTCACATCCATATTCATTCTTTTACACATGGTTTTCCAATTTTCCCAGCACCATTTATTGAAGAGGTTTTCTTTTCTCCATTGTATATTTTTTGCTCCTTTGTAAAAACTATCTGTCCATATATTTGTAGGTTTATTTCTGGTTTTTTTATTCTGTCCAATTGTACTGTATGTCTATTTTTTCTGCCAATGCAAAGCGGTTTTGATTACTGACAGTAGTATACACTGAAGTCAGGGAGTTTGATAGCTACATCCTTATTCTTTTTTTAGAGGATTTCTTTGGCGATTCAGGGTCTTTTGTGGTTCCAAATGAATCTTGATGATTTTTAAATTTATTTCTTGAAATAATGTCTGTGGGATTTTTATTGGAATTGTGTTAAATCTGTATATTGCTTTGGATAATATGGCAATTTAACTATGCTGATTCTTCCAATCCATGAACATAGAATATCTTTTCATTTCTTTGTATCTTCTTCAATTTCTTTTAATAGTGACTTATAGTTTTACATGTGTATGTCCTTCACATTCTTTGTTAAGGTTATTCCTAAGTATTTTATTCTTTTTGTTTTGATCACAAAAGATATCGTTTTCTGATTTCTTTTTCTGAAGTTTCTTTGTTTGTATATAAAAATGCTGTGGGTTTTTGTACATTGATTTTGTATCCTGCTACATCATACATTCATTATTTCTAATAGTTTTCTGGTGAAGTCTTTAAGGTTTTCTCTGTAAAAGATCATCTCATCTTCAAAAAGTGACAGTTTAACTTCTTCCCTCCCAATTTACATGCCTTCTTTTTTTTTTCCTGCCTGATGACTCTGGATAGAACTTCCAGCATTATGTTGAATAGCAGTGGTGAGAGGGAACATCCTTGTCTTGCTCCTCCTTTTAGAAGAAAGGTTTCAGTTTTTCCCCATTCAGTATGCCATTCGCTGAAGGTTTGTCATATATGGCCTTTATAACGTTGAGGTACTTTCCTTCTATACCCATTTTATTAAGTATTTTGATCATAAATGGATGTTGTATTTTGTCAAATGCTTTTTCTGCATCAATTGATATAATCATGTGGTTTTTATTTTTTATTTTGTTTATGTGGTATATCACATTGATCAATTTGCATATGTTGAGCCATCCTTGTGTCCTTTGGATGAATCCCACTTGATTGTGATGTATCTTTTTAATGCATTGTTGTATTTTATTTGCTAGTATTTTGTTTAGAATTTTTGTGTTGATGTTCATCAGAGATATCGGTCTATAGTTTTCTTTTTTTGTGATGTCCTTACCAGGCTTTGGTATAAGGGTAATGTTGGCCTCATAGAATGAGTTGGGAAGTTTTGCCTCTTCAATTTTGGGGGAAAGTTTGAAGAGGATAGATGTTAATTCCTTTTTGACGACCTGGTAAAACTCGTTAGTGAGTCAAGGACCTGCTCCTTGACTCCTGCCTTTAGGGAGGTTTTGGGTAATTGTTTCAATTTCCTTACTGATGATTGGTCCGTTTAGATTATTCAGGTCTTCTTGATTCAGTTTAGGTAGACCATATGTTTCTAAAAACATGTCCATTTCTTTTAAGTTGCGAGATTTGGTGGCATATAGGATTTCATAGTATTCTTGTAAAATTCTTTGTATTTCTGTGGTATCAGTTGTAATTTCCCCTCTTTTATTTCTAGTTTGGATTATTTGGGTCTTTTCTCTTTTACCCTTGGTGAGCCTTGCCAAAGCTTTGTCAATTTTATTAACTTTTCAAAGAGCCAGAGATTTGTTGCATTACTTTTTTCTGTTGTTTTTCTATTCTCTATTTCATTTAGTTCTCCTTTAATTTTTATTGTTTTCTTTATTCTGATGGCTTTGTGTGTTTTTGGTTCTTCTTTTTCTAGTTATTTAAGATGTGATATTATGTTGTTTACTTGTGATTTTTCTTATTTATTGAGATAGACTCGTAGTGATATAAACTTCCCTCTTATTACTGTTTTTGCTGCATCCCAGTTATTTTGGTATGTTGTGTTTTCATGGTCATTTGTTTCTGTGTATTTTTTAATCTCTTATTTCTTCTTTGATCCAGTCATTGTTAATAAGATGTTGTTTAATCTCCATGTATATGTGGTTTTTCCTGCTTTCATTTTGTAGTTGATCTCCAATTTTAAAGATTTGTGACCACAGAATATACTTAGTATGATTTCAATCTTCTTAAATTTTCTGAGGCTAGTTTTGTGTCCCAGCATTTGGTCTATCCTTAAGAATGCTTTATGTGCACCAGAAAAGAATGTATAGTCATGTGTTGTAAGATGAAGTATCTTATAAATGTCAGCTATGTCCAATTGCTATAATATATCACTGAAAGCTGATATTTCTTTATTCATTTTCTGTTTGGATGATCTGTCCATGACTGTCAAGGGAGTGTTTAAGTTCCCTGCTATAACTGTACTTTTGTCAGTGTCTCCTTTTAGATCTGTTAGTTCTTGCTTTGTAAATTTTGGTGCTTCTTGGTTGGGCGTATATATATTAATAAGTGTCACGTCTTCTGGTGTATTATCCTCTTTATTATTATAAAATGTCCATCTTTGTCTCTTATTATCTTTTTTATCCTGAAGTCTGTTTTGTCAGATATAAGTATGGCTATACCTGCTTTTGTGGGGGTGACATTTGCTTGAAGTACTTTTTCACACCCTTTCACTTTGAGTCGTGTTTGTCCTTGTGGCTGAAGTGTGTCTCTTGTAGGCAGCATAAGGTTGTTTTTTTTGTTCTTTAATCCAGTTTGCTACTCTGTGTCTTTTTATTGATGAGTTCAGTCCATTTACATTTAGGATGATGATTGATAAATGAAGATTTTCTATAGTCATTTATCTTTTGTTTTCTGATAGCTCTTTTTTTTTTTAATTGCTTCTTTGCTTTTTTATTCCCATTAGTTATTTTAGTTTGATGGTGTTTATGACTGTTTTCTGTCTGTCTCCCTTTCTTTTTTCTTTTCTTTTCTTTTTTGGTTATATGCCCCAGTTCTCAGTTCTTTTTGAGTGGTTAACATAAACTTTTTGTAAAATAAAGTTTCATATATGCAGCGGTTCCTTTTCTTAAAGATGTTTTTTATCTCTATTCTCTTTGGAAATTTAAACCTTTACTTCTTCTCATTTTATGTTTTTATTGTTCCAATTTATTCCTGTTTATTTTTACTTTTTATTTCAGGTCCAATTGCCTCCTTCGGTATTTCTTTAAATGCTGGCCTTGTACTGGAGAATTCCTTCAGTTTCTGTATGTCTGAAAAGGTCTTTATTCCTCCTTCATATCTAAAGGATAACTTTGCTGGGTAGATGATTCTTGGCTGGTAATTTCTCTTCTTTAATATTTAGAATGCTTGATTTCACTCCTCCTGGCTTGTAGAGTTTCTGTTGAGAAATCGGATGATAGTCTGATGGGCTTTCTTTTAAAGGTTATGATGTTCTTTTTTCTGGTTGCCTTGGCAATTCTATCTCTGTCTTTGACATCTTCAGTATAATTTGCCTTGGAGAGAGTTTGATAGAATTCAAGTAGTTGGGAGGGTCCTTTTTTCTTCTTGAATTTGAGGATGTAATTCTTTCCATAGATTTGGGAAGTTCTTGACCACTATTTGTCTGAGAACATTCTCAGTGCACATCTCATCCTCTAGTCCCTCCAGAATACCTATTATTCTTATGTTATTCTTTCTAGAGGAGTCAGGTAGTTTTTCTAGCTATCTTTCATTTCTTTTAGTTCTTAGGTCTCTCTCTTCTTCCTTCTGTGACATTTCCAAATTTCTGTATTCAATTTCACTAATTCTTTTCTCCATCTGTTCAGCTGTGCTTCCTATGCTAGCTATTTCATTTTTCATTCTTTTATTGTGTTATCGCCAGGATCTCTATTTGTTTTTGTTTTTTTTAATAGATTCAATTTTCTTTTTGAGATCACTCAGCTCCCTTTGTGTACTCTGTCAATTTTCTTTGATATCTTTGAGTGTTTTCAGAACTGCTGTCTTCTGTTTCATTTAGATTATATATTTCCATATCTTCAAGTTGAGATTTTTTATTTTCTTTCTGATCATGTTTGTTTACTAGGGTACTCATTGCCATTGGAGCATTTCTGTTCCTGAACATGAGGACTTTTTCCCCTGTAGATGTGAAGAAATCTTTCTTTTACTTCTTATATGTTGTTTCTGCAGTGTCTTAGACAATATCCTTTCTTGGTTATTTGTTTTTTTCAGAGTGGGAGACTTTCTAGAAGGTGGACTTCTCTTTGACTTGGTCTCTCTGGTCTCTGTATGCCTCCTCTTTGGGAAAATAAGATGGGCGATGGTATTCTATACCTCTGAGATCCCACTGCTGTCAGAAAGTGCTATACTCGTGTGTCATTTTTCCTAGATCCCTCGGTGGGTTTCAGTGGGAAGTGTGGAGGTGGGGTTTGTTGGGAAAGGCACAGGTCTGTTTGCATCACAGGGTAATGGTGGCCTCCCAGCAGCAGCTGACTGAATGGAGGCTCTCAGTGGGGCTGGCAAGGTGAGTTTTGGGAGAGAGCAAGGGTAAGCAGCCAGTTTCTGTGTCCAAGGCCACACAGCAGTTTGGCTGGGGCCCTACCTCATTCAGGGCCACTCTGCATTTAAGCCACCAGCATGCCCCTGCAGCTGTCACTCCAACCACCAGAATGCCCCCTTTCTACTCCAACTGCTGACCTTATGTTCCATGGAGCTCTAGCTACAGCTGCCCAACCCACGCCCTAGTAGCCGGACATTCACTTCAGTCACCCATGCAGATTGCTGGCTGCTTCTGGTGTCTTGCTCTGGCCTCCTACACGGCACTATGGCTGCCCTCATCACACTATTGCTGCTACCTCTTTGTTCCTGCCATAGTGTCTTGCTATAGGCAACCATGGCCACTACTGCTGTCCACCCTGCGTTCTGGCTTCCTGCACCTCTGCCTTTGTTCATTCCAGGCCTCCAACCTGCCCAGAGTCATTCTGCACCTCGACTCACACTCCCACACTCCCACACTCCCACCTCAGTCAGTCTCTCCTCTGCTGGTCTTTGGGTCAGCCTCTGTGTTGGTCACAGGTAGGTCTCCAGGTCGTGCTCCAAAGCATGTCTCTGCACTATTCCTTTCTTTCTCTCTCACTCACCTTTGTTTCTCTGGCTTTAGGTATTTTCTTGTGATGAGCGTGTCCAGCAGCCAAGGCTGTGTGTTCCTTAGGGATTCTCTGGTTGGATTTTAGTTGCTTTTCTCTCACACTGCCATCTTGATGACATCTCAAAAAAAATTTTTTTTAATATCCCTTGGAAATGTTGTGCCAGTCCTCAGTCTCACTAATGGGACATGAAATTTTGCCAGTTTGCTGGATAAAAGTGATAACTCACTATCACTGTAATTTATGTTTCTTTTGTAACATGTTATTGACCACTTGCATTGTTTTCTTTTGAGTTTCTCATTCTTTAATTATTAAACATTTTACAATTGTTTCTACTTTTCTATTATTGTAATTAGTAGTATAAAGAGCATTTTTGCATATGTAAATTTTCTTGTTTTGGTATTATTTCTATTAATTTTTTCCACATGGGATTTCTAGGATAGTAGAAAGTACTTTTCTTGTGGTTCTTAATGTCAAATGATCTTCAAAAGGATTATGTAAGTTCATGTTTCAGGCTATTTATAGGCATATTAGCTGCATCACCATCTCTTTAGGTATTATAAAGTTATAAGAAAAAAAACTTTATTTCTGTTTTTACTCATTTTTTCTCCTAAAATATTTTCCTTTGCATTATTTCTTTAATAATTTTCTATCCTTCATCTTGTCTATTGTCCCTTTCTGAAATTTCAATTTTTTCAATTTTGGATATATATTTTTTCTTTTTCTTTTTA
>PVKE010023318.1:0-24755 GCA_004027555.1 Craseonycteris thonglongyai
CTGTTCACAGTGGCCAGAACATGGAAACAACCAAAATGCCCTTCGATAGATGACTGGATAAAGAAGATGTGGTACATTTACACAATGGAATACTACTCAGTGATGAGAAATGATGAAATACAGTCATTTCTGGCAACATGGATGGACCTAGAGACCATCTTATTAAGTGAAATAAGTCAGAATGAAAGAATCCGGAAAAATATGACCTCACTTATAGGTGGAATACAAAACTGAACGTTACAAAGACACAGAGACCTATGGACACACTCAATAGCTTGGTGATTGCTTGAGGGAAGGGGAGGAGGGGGGAGGGAGAGAGGGAAGGGAGGTGGGAGAGGGCACCAGCATTATGGACACACTCAATGGTTTGGTGTTTACCTGAATAGGAGGGAGGAGGGGGGAGGGGGAAGTGGGCACCAGATGTATGGGGTTGGAGGGGGACCTGATTCTGGGTGGTGGGCACATAATGCGATGCATGGGTGATGTGATGTGGAGTTGTACATTGGGAAACTGTCTGATTGTTACCAACCAATGTCACCCTATTAAATTTACAATAAAATATAATAATATTAAAAAAAAAAGATGACTCAGATATTTACATTCCAGATTCAAATAAAATCCCAGAACAGAAAGAGAGCTCAAATATTTAACAGTTGTGTCCCAAGTGACATGCTCTGTTGCTTTTAGTTTTAAAAAAACATTTGTCTATATTTAGTTTCAAATAGAGAAGATATATTATAGCTAGTAAAAATAATTTTGTATTCCTCAAAAAATGTTTACAATGAATATGAATAAACAGAAAAAATCATTATTTTCCCCTTCTCCATCCTAGGGGACAGATGCTTTTAACACAGAGAATTCTGTTATGGTAACAGATGTCCAAGCATGTGATCTGAGGAGGCACGTACATGACATCGGGGCTGTTCGCTGTCGTGACCAGCACATAGAGCTCAAACACTATTTCCAGGATATTTGTGAAGTAGGGCGCTCCTTCCACTGTTTTAAGTCCTCTACAGAGGAAGCAAAAACACAAAGTGAAAAACCGCACATATACATAAAGTTGTGGTTTCTGATGCACTTTTCCCCTTTCAAGAGCATTCCTGGAGTGTCTGAAGGAGGAAGACAGCATCAGGTGACAGATTCTGCCACCAACAGGCTGAGCCCAACCATGGGAGAATTCACAGGTGGAAACTCCTAAAGCAGCACTCACCTGCCCCCGAAGAGTTTCCAGCCCATGAGGGAGAAAAGTAGCACACTGAGCAGGAGCAGCAGTGAGACACAGAGGATGTCAGGCAGGGTGTTCCGGATGCTGCGCAAAGCTCTTCGGATCTGTGAGGACAGAATCTCATTTCACTTATCAGAAACCAGTTAATTTTCTGCAAACACAAAACCAAGCCCTCATGTCTCCTAAATCACATCCTTACCTGACGACTTTCAGTAAAGTTAACTATGAAGACTGGCCTTAAGGCCCTCGACCACCGCACACTGTGGATGTTCGCAGCTTCCAGGGACCCATAGATAATCAAATCCATCAAGGTCAACTGTGAGACACAAGACAGAGATGTCAGTCAGCTCTGCACTGCTGGACAGCAGAGCAAGTGACGGTATGGAGCGTTTTCATTGACCCAAAGGAGAGGCACAATACATCATGAAAAACAGCAAGTGTCATGAACAGCATGAGTCCAGCTTTGTGATAGAACATTAACAGTTGCTGCCATTTCATTTTTACACTGTGCCATGGAGCATAAGAGCACATTTTGCAAATTACTCCATTTTATCTTCATCACACCCCTTACGTGGGCACTATTCCTAGATGGAGATGCTTGAGGCCCAGAGAGTCTGAGCACGTAGCCCTGGCCTTACATCTAACAAGGGGCAGATGGGATTAAAACCAGGCAAGATGACATCAGAGCCCCACGGTGGCTGGCACTGCCATGCACCCCCATAATGCTTCCTGCCTCACTTTCCCTTTCCTTCAGTTTCACACATAAAAGAGAGGCTGTCTAGCCTGGCAACACAGGCAACACCATGTAGAAACTGAATTTTTTTTTAATCTTGGTCAATTGTCATGCTTGTGGTCACATGAGAGCAGAGCAAAAGAAGAACCCAGTGTGTGTTAGAAAAAAATAAGTGGGAAAAAAAATCTAGCATCATAAGAAATGTTAGCTCAGTCCCTTTCGTGGTGAGGTACAAAGGACCAAGTGAGATCCAGCACAGGGGACAGCAGGGACACAGACATAGGAAGAGCTAGCACTGCTGCTGCACTGGCAGGGACTGGAGGTCCAGTGATTTTCCCTGGAGTACAGGGACAGGCAGGTCACCAAGGGTGATGATGCTTGAGGAGGCTTCATGGAGGGAGCACTCCTGACATGATTTTAAAGCAAAGACAGGGCTTTATAAGGAGAAAAGTCAGAAAAGTCAACAGCAAAGGCAGAAAGACACAGTAAAGGGACTCTGGATGGAGCTGTCCCTGTGTGTCTGCAAAGCAGATCCTGGGGGTGAGGGAAGAGGGTGCAGGAAGTGACAAGGACTTAAGGCAAGAGGCTTGGGGGCCAAGCTCAAACAGTAAGTTTCATTCCCAGGGCCTGGAAAAACCCTAAAAGGCTTTCAAATAAGCGCAATGGGGACCTAGAATGGACATGCCACCAGGGCAGAGCTGTAGGACAGACTTGAACTTGGTTGCATTCTCTCCACACACTGAGAGTAGTCTCTTAGTGCTGGGCGTTGCTCCAGCTCTGGAGAGACAGCAAAGTGCTGGAGGGAACGTGCTGGCCTCAGGAGTGCATATTCCTGCAGGAAGGAGTGTGGTGCGGAAGGCTCAGTGCACTCTGCAGCAGGTGGCCCTGTATGCTCTGGACAAGGGCTGAGCGCTCTGCAGACAAGGCTGAAGCAGCCCCAACACTGAGAGAGCTGGAAAGGGGAGGGTAGGCAGTATGGCAGAGGGACAAAGCTGAGGCCATGACAGGGACTTAGCTTTTCTATCAGTGAGATGAAAGCTGGTGGATAAGTTCAAGCAGGGGCATAATGAGGTGACTTCAATGTATAAAGTGCCTGTGTGCCTAACTTATCCTAGGCCCCATTCTTGGAGTTTGAAGTGATAAAGGGGGACATCAGAGCCTGGTGTTGTGTGAGCCACATGGCAGGAAGGGACATGAGCAAGTCAACAAGTACATTCTCTTTGGGAAAAAAACAGTAGGGTGTCTTTTTCTACTTTATATACTCTATATTACTTGGATTTCCCTTCCTCCCCTCCGTTTTTACCATTTTCCTGCCCACCCTACCATCTGCCTTCCCATGTCAGTGAGCACTATGTGATGGACTGAGCACAAGCCTCATTGTAGCTACCATCCCAGAGTGAGTGCTTGTGTCCTTTTTAAAATCACAGAATATGAAGACATTTCTAAAAATAGGAAGTACAGACCAATATAGTCTAAATATTCTGAGGGTTCAGCAGACTGTGAAGAGACACTGTGAGGGGTGGGAGAGTGAGCAGAGTGTGTGGGCAGCAGGCAGCTGGGTACTGAGTGAGGGGACCCTGTGAGATGTCTGCAGGGCAGGGGAATCCCAGTGCTCAAAGTCTTCGGGCTTACAGACATTTCAAGCAAGGAAAGGAAGGGGTGGGCAGTGTGCTTTTGTATAATTATTCTAGCAGCAGCATCAAAACACATGGACCAGGGATCTGAGGATGAAGTGACCACAGCAGTTTCTGAAAGGGGTATCAGGTGCCTGGACCACGTTATGGAAGCAGAATGGCCTGCAGCAGAGAGCATGTGACGGCCACATCAGGTTCACATCTATGGGAGTGGAACACCACACAGCAAGCAGGGGAGGCAGAGGGAGTGGTGCAGGAGCCTCCTGAGGGAGTGGGGGGCTGCATCAGGGAGAGGAGGGGGAGTGTTGGTGAGGAGGACCTGGCACTGGGTGATGGTGGGCACAGCTCCACATGTAAGTAGAACATCCAGGGGAGCTGTGGGAAGGAAGAGGGTGGATTTCAGTTGAAGCCCTGAAGTGGAAATGACTAGCCAGCTATTGGCCACAAAGGAAAGCAACTCAGAGCAGAAATCAGGATCAGGTACATCGTGGGGACCCCTACCTACCACATGCTCATGGAAGCTCTGAGAATGGATGGCCACCCCAGGAAATGAACAGGTAAGGGGACTAAGCATGGGTTAATTTGGAAGAACCAGGGTTCAGGCACACAGGCCGTGCACTGACGTGCTCATTACAGAGCACCCTTAGCTAATGACTCTGCTCATTACAGCAGCATCTCAGAATATATTGCCCCACCTCACTTGGCATAACTGCTTAGCACATATCCTTGCAGATTTTTCTATGAATGTATTAACTGTCCTCCCTTTTTGCTTCTTAACAAAGATATGATGCAACCTTATTGAAACTGCTCTTCTGATGTGACCGGTGACAAGCATCTCTCCTTGATAATAGACATGTGTGTTTTAACACATTTTAAAGGACTATGTGGATGGGCCACATTTTATCTAACACCAATCTACTGCCAGGAAATGGAGTTGTTTTCAGTCGTTCAATACTATGAATTGCTCGACCATGACCAATTTTGTGGCTAGAGCTTTGAACATATACTTCTTTCGTAGAGCTCAGTTCCCAGCAATGGAATTCCAGGTGCAGGTGGATGTACACTGAGGGCTTTTCAAAGGACCTGCTGACCAGCCTTTCAGAATGAGAGCTACTCCTCCTTCCAGAGAGACAGAAGTGCTTCTGCTTTCTCTAGGCACCGCTAACACAGCTTTACTGGCAAGCACATGGTATTTTATTGTTGTGTTAATATAAATTTCTTAATTAGTGAAGTTAATCATTTTTTTCATATCTGCCAGTATTTATTTCTTCTTTTATGAGTTGCCTTCACCTGTTTTCAGCATGTTTTTCACTGGAGTTTTTGCCTATTTTCTTTTAATTTGGAAGTGCTCTTAATACGTTCAAATGTTCACACTGTCATATTTCAATCTACTAGCTCTTTAGCTATAGTTTGCTTGGGCTTGTGCTGACATCTGTCATCGGTACTTGAATCAAGTCAAATGCATCAAGTCTCTTTTCTTCAGTTTCTGCCTTGGACCACCAACTCTTAGAGGCAGTAAATACTGAGCACTCACCACTAGGGTTACTATGATGCAGATGTTTTTTGTATCCTTCCAGAAAACCGTTTGAGGAATGACGTTCGCAAAATGTACAAGTCTCACAAAGAACGCAGTCAGACAGAATACTTCTGCTATTGAGGTCACCTGCATGCAAAAAACAGAAACGGAACACAGCGCCCTGCCACTGGATGCTCAGCTTTACTTTTCTTACACGCTCCCATGTCACTTGGATGGCAACCCTGAGAAAGAGCGATGCCCCTTCATTTTACTAAAATTTGCAGCAAAATTCTTTGCTGGTTGGAATACTTCATTCCTCTTAAAAGAAAACCTGTCCCTGAGCCATAAAATTCCATGGCTCCACCTGCATAGACTCCTAAGAGGGGCTGAATCAGCAGGCAGTGGACCCAGAAGGCCGTTTCTCAGTGAAGGGGACATCACAGATGGCAGAGGCATGCATTTCTGTGCTCTCAACTCCTACGTTCACATCAGAAACAAATACCTACAAGTTCACTCTGTCTAATAGCAAAAGAACTCCCCAAAGATGTATTTTGAAATGGAGGGTCATTTCTTAGACATCACTGCCACCCTACTGTCTACATTTGGCTGACTGGAAGAGATAATGGAGGCCACTGAGATCCAGTGCAAAGTGTTGACCACCTCCTCTACAGGTTAGGAGGCATCACCTCCAAACTCACTGTGGGCAGCTAGGTTTCCAACAGGTGACTGCCACCCAGGTTTGCCTGTGATCATCAGGAGGCAGTAACTTCTCCTAATGTGGGTTCTTTCCTCCATCAATGGAAAGAGAAGTGTGGAATAGTAGAAAAATTTAGGGAAAGGGATGACCTGGCTTAGGCTAGCAAGACAGAAATGTTTGGGTTGAGGATTGGAGGGAGCAGACTCCCTAAGGAACTGGTGAGAAATGGCTGACTCTGGGCTCTGACAGCAGCACCCCATTCCCTAGCCCTCATGGGTCCTGGGTACGGACATGGGCGCAGCCCCTTTCCAACCTTCTAGTGCTCAGCCTGCTCAGCCTGCTTAGCCTTTAGCTATAGGCACTCACAGTCAATGTTTGCAAAAGGGTTTTGGGAAATTTCAGGACACCTCTGCTCAAAATAATACTTGCTTGTTATTGCTGGATGTGGGCTAAAGCCCCCCCCCCCCCATATCCTCCAGAACACATATGATTTTAGAGACTCCAAATACAGATTCTGGCCAAAGGAACACTATGAAACCAAGGTAGGCAGCCCAAATCTTTATGTGACCAATAACAAACAGGGGTGTGGACTAAGGAAGAGAGGAAGGGATGGAGGAGATGACCCTGTGGAATTGAGCCCTTGGCCTGGGTGGGCCAGTGCTGGGAGGAACTGACCCCATCCAGGTCTGGGAATGGACAGCTCTTCTTTAGACTCTATTTTTGACCATCTCTGGGCTAGAAGTTTTCTATCCAGAGAATTCATTAACTGTGGAATCCTGGTCAGATGGAAGTGTGGTGTACCATCACTTTGGTGGCCCCCAATGAACCACATTTCCAGTTTATACCCCCTTTTGCAGTGTTCTCCTGTGTTGACTCAGGGCTTGGGCATCTCATGGGCTCTGGCTAACAGAATATAAGCAGGTGTAATGTAAGTAGAGGCTACTGGTGTCTGCACCTGGAATGCTTCTTCTTGGATCCCCTACCTGCTGGGAGAAGCCTAAGCCACATGGAGTGGCCATGTGGAAGAGAACAAGACATGCTGGTCCACAGCTCCAGCCTGGTAAGGTCCTAACTGACAGCCATCAGCACCTGCCAACCTCCAGAGTGGTTCCAGATAACTAGCACCCCAGCCAATGCCATGTGAGGAGAAAATCTGCCCCATTGAGCCCCATCACTCAGAGTCATGGAAGATAATAAAACCCTGTTCTTTAAAGCTAGAGGTTGATGAACTCTGTCTGTTAAGGGATCATATAGTAATTATTTTAGGCTTTCCAAGTCATACAGTCTGTCACAACTACTCTCAGAAGCAAGAGCAGTATCAGGTCAGAAATTAATGTGAGCAGGTCGATTTATTAAACAGAACCATCTGGAGTAGCTGATTAGTTTGATGGTCACCTGCACACAGTGTCCAGTGGCAGGGCACTGTGTTCAGTCTCTGTTTTCTGCATGCAGGTGACCTTCTTAAAATTACATGTCATCAACTACTAAGCACCAATACTCTATGATTTATGAGTATGAAAAAGATAGAAATGTGAAAAAGACAAGAAGTCTATACATATACACTATCTGTTTGCTATTAAATAAGTATGTTTCTCAAATATGAGTTGTCTATCCAATTTATCCCTGTGTGCACAAAAGATAAAAACCTTCCACTCATTTTACATTCCTCACTATTAAAACATCAGCTCAGATAAGAGGCAGAACTCTTCCAACCCACAGCAATAACAATAAAACCAATTTCACATTTACTGAAATTTGGGGGTGGGAGAGAGACACTGGTCCCAACTCACATATGAACAGGTCTGTTTGGCCCATGGTGTCTGATGCTTACCAGGAAAGGTAGTGGGAACAATGCAGGCTCCTCAAAGAGGGCAAGAGAAAGGTTGACACAAATAAAGAAGTAGGTGACTCCTCGCATTGTCCAGTGGTTATAAAAATAGTAAAGCCTGAAGAGGAAAAGAATAAAAGTGATTATAAACAAAGAGTGGGAGTTAAAACACACTCCAGCTTCCTAAGACTAATGGTGGGTGAAGAACGAGGTGATGGCTTTGGGCTCTTTTCTCTTAAGCTCAGAAAGCAAAGGGTCACATGTAATTGAGCACATACTACAAAAGCCTAGCAGAAAAAAAATATCAAGAATATTATCATATCTCAAAGCACATTCTCTGAACAGTGTCAAGCTAGGATTAGTACCCTCCTCATGGGGTGGTTGTGACAATAAGAGGTAGCACTTTTAGAGACTTCTGACCAGTGATTGATGTGAGTAAATACTCAGACACAGTGACCCATAACTGTGTGGCATGGTAATCCAACTGGTTTATACTGTGTGTCACCCCCTCTCATTGTTGAAGACTCAGAGAGATCCCATGGTCACGTTATTTCTTCCTGTTGGGGACACAGTCCCCACAACCTGCCAGGCAGCATCCAGGGGTGAGGCATTTGCTGCTTTTAAAGGCACTGGCAGTCATTCCTCCTGATCAGAAATAGTTTTTTTCTTATTCTGACCCCAATTCTTGGTCAGAGTGAGAAATAGTTGAATTCTCATGAAAAGAACAATGTATGAATTGTATTCAAAGGCACTAGCAAGAAAAAAGAACAAGACATTTGACTTAGATGGCTCTCAGAGGACACCAGTGACTAAGAGGAAAAGATGACACATTTAATGTGGATGCGTTTTCTCCTGTGCTGAGTGTTATTAGTGTACTCACTTACCCACCCTTAATATATTTATTGAATGCTTCCCAACATGTGAGTCACCAGGCTCTACTACTTTTTTAAAAGCATTGGATTTTATCCAAATATATTTCATATCTTAAATTTTTCTTAAAGTATCTGTGAAAACAATGTGTTCATTTTGGGCTCAACTTCAATAATATTAAGTGCTAAAGTGATAGTTTAACACTTTAATTACCTGATGGCCTGAGGGGATGTCTTGAATTGAACATTTCTGTTGTACTGGGCATCAGAAACGTAGGCAGCTGCCAGGAGAAGGTCTTGTTCCTCATGGGACAAAGGGGAGAACACAGAGCTTAAAAGGACACTTTTTCTTTTCTTTTCTTTTCCTTTTTTTTTTTTCACAGACAGAGACAGAAAGAGACAGAGAGAAGGCGGAGGGCCCAGAGCAGTCTTCATAGTTGTACATCAACAGTTTCAACATGGTTTCATTCCACACAGGTGGGTGGGGTCCGTGCAAGGCAGGAACTGGGCTGGGGGCCTCCTGCATGGGAAGCACACCCTCTCAAGTCAGGGGCCTAACCGGGGGTCGAGAACCAAACTGTAGGCCTCCTACATGAGAAGCACCTCACAGTTCAGCACATGGGTACACACGGGCCGGGGCTGGGGCCGGGATTCAATCCCTGGTCTCCGGGGCTACAAAGCAGGTGCTTAACCTGCTGAGCCATCCCGGCTTTCCCAACGACACTTCTTTTTCATGTATAAGTATATATCAAATATAAATGGAAACTCCCCTTCACCTCTCTGAACCTCACTCTGGCAGAGGAGACCAGATTTAATGGGCTGCATGTGGACCTCCAGATACTCCCCTGGACATGGAGAATTCCACAGTGGGGCTGAGCCACAGGCTTGCTTCACTTCCTTGAATTTAAATAGAGGCTCTCAGAGAAGGAAATAAAAACAAGAAAACACTGAATAGTATTTACATGTGTGCTTAAATGGTATATTTATACATATAAACAAACAAGCATACATACATGCATAGTATACATATGGTTATGTACACAAATACATATATTTATATGTACACAAAAATATATATAAACAAAATTATATTTAGGTCACTTGAGGGGTTAGAAGGTTTTTCGAGAGTTATTTTGACAAATAAGTTATTGCCTTTTTTGATGATTTTTGAACCAATCCTTCTCAAGGTAAGACCCCAATATATCTACATATGTAATTTTAAAATAACAAAACAATTTTTATATAATACAAAGCTTACATTTCCATTCAATATATCCTGAACATTTTTTTTTCATACCTATGTATCTATCTCTATCTATCAATCTATCATCTATCTATATATTACACCATTGTTTTTAACAAATGCATCTTCCTTTAGGTAGTTTCCCATATATTTCTATTTTGAACACAATTATATTGAATATTATTAAATGTATATATGTATATCTACAGTCAACATGAGTCTTTGTATAGGATAGAGTATAGCTGGTAGACAAAAGTATGTGCATTTTCTATTTGGTAGGTACTACCAGGGTCTCTCCCAACTTTAAGCATTTTATATGCCTCAAAATCTTACATGAGATATATGCTTTCCTGCTTCTCCACAACATTAATATGATTTAAACTACTTGATGATATCCAGTCAGCAAAAGAATCATTTTGAGATTTTAATCTACACATTTCCCCAAGACCAAAACAGCTGAGCCCTGTTTGAGATGACTCACACTTCTGATTCTGGCTAAAAGAGATAAAGAACACATGCAAAGAAACTAGCTATTTAGACTTTCCTATGCGCTCTGGAAGAAAAAACAACCTTATTCTCCAATGGATTACCAGAGTTACCTCCTTAAAACATAGCACACCTTCCCATCTGAAAATCTGTTACTGTTCAAGCAAGTCAATTCTGAAAATGTATGAAGTATTCAGAGATGTACAAAGATTCCAAACATTATATTTTAATTTGCATCTCAAATATCCATAGTAGATATTTATAAATACCGTGAATTGTGTTTCTTAAATTAATTTCATATTGCAACACTTAAAAAAAGTAAGTTATAGTGCATTAAAAACACAAGTATTAGTTACTAAGATAAATTCTTTAATAGACATATCACCAAATAAGACATATAAATGGCAAATAAGCACATGATAAGATGCTTAACATAATTAGTTATTAGGGAAATGCAAATTTACACCACAATGAGATATCACTACATAGCCACTACAATGGCTAAAACTAAAAACTGACCATATTAAGTGCTGACAATGTTGTACAGAAACTGGATGTGCATATATTGTTGGTAGAAATGAAAATGGTATGTGTACTTTGGAGAAAAGTTTGGTAGTTTCTTGGCTATTCCACTCCCATGTACATACCAATGAGAAAGAAAGTATATGTCCAGGCAAGGTCTTCTACATCCAAACTAAAAATGAGACTTATATTAGACATTAACAAAGCTAAAGGGAGAAATAAATAGTCACAGTAATAGTTGGAGACCTTAATACCCCATTTTCAGCAATGGTTAGATCATCCAAACAGAGAATCAGTAAGAAAACAGAGGATTACAACAATGGATCAAATGGACCTAACACACATATACAGAATATTCTATCCCACCAAAGTAGAATACACATTTTTCTTAGGTGCATATGGAACATTTTCTAGGATAAAACATATGCTAATCCACAAAACAAGTCCTAGAAAATTCAGGAATACTGAAATCATATGAAAAATCTTTGACCACAATGGCATGAAACTGGAAATCAACAAGAGGAAAACTGGAAAATTCACAAACACATAAAAATTAATATTCTCCTGAACCAACCAATGGATCAAAGAAGAAATTAATGGGGGAATAAAAATAATTTCCTGAGACAAAATGGAAACACAACACATTGGAACTTATATGACACAGCAAAAGCAATTCACAGCCAGAAATACCTACATTAAGAAGTAAGAAAGATCCTAAATAAATAAGCTAACTCTATGTCTTTAGGAAAAACAAACAACAACAACAACAACTGAGTCCATAATTAGCAGAAGAAAGAAAATAATAACAATTGGAGCATAAATACATAAAATAGAGAACAAAAACACACTAGAAAAGATTAACCAAACTTAAAGTTGGTTATTTGAAAAGATAAACAAAATTGACAAACTCTTAGCTAGAACAAACCAGGTTAAAAAGAAAAGAAAAAAGAAAAGAAACCAAATCAACAAAATTATGAATGGAAGGAGGAGATATTACAAATGATACCACAGGAATTCACAGTATTGTAAGAGGCTACTAGAAACTACTATACACCAGTAAACTAGAAGAAATGGAAAAAATCTTAGAAACATACAATTTACCAAGTTTGAATCAGGAAGAAATAAAAAATCAAAAAATACCAATTACTAGTAATGAGATTGAATGAGTAATCAAAAATATCACAGTGAAAAAAGGCCTAGGGCTAGATGACTTCACTAGTGAGTTTTATCAAACATTTAAAGAAGAATTTAAAAAGAAGAAAAGAGGAGGAAGGGAGAGGGGGCAGGGCAGGAGGAGGCAAGGAAGAAGGGGGAAGAGGAGGAAGAGGAGAATTCACAAAAATGCTTCTTAAATTCTCCCAATCAAAGAGTAGGGAACATTCTCAACTCATTGTAACAGGATAACCTTTCTCTGATATGAAAACTAGAAAAAGACTCTGCTAGAAAAGTACAAGCCAATATCTTTAATTAATATAGATATAAAAATTCTCAATAAAATACTAGCACACTAAATTCAGCAGCACCTTAAAAGGATCACCCACCAGGATCAAGTAGCATTTATCCACGGGATGCAAACATGAAATCAAAATATGCAAATCACTTGATGTGGTACATCACATTACTAGAATGAAAGTAAAGAATCATGTGATCATCTAAATAGATGCAGAAAACATTTGAGAAAATTCAACATCCATTCATGACAAATATTTACAAAAAATTAGGCAAAGAAGGAACTATCTCAGCATAATAATACCATATATGACAAATCCACCACTAACATCATAGTCAATGGTGAAAGCTTTAAAGCCTTTCCCCTAAGATCAGGAATAAAACATGGTGCTCTCTCTCACCACTTCTATTTAACATAGCAGTAGAAATCTTAGCTAGAGCAATAAGGCAAAAAATAGAAATGAAAGATATGAGAATTGAAAAGGAAGAAGTAAAATTATCTATTTTCAGATGACATGAGTATGTGTATATGCATGATTATATATATACATACATATATATGTACACACACATACATACATACACATTTTATGTACAGATACATAAATTTACTAAAGATTCCATGACAAAAACAAAACAAAAAAAAAAACTGTTAGATCTAACCAATAAATTCAGTAACATTGCGAGATACAAAATTAACGTAATATACAAATTTCAGTAGCATTTCTATACACTAATAATTTTTTTGAAAAAGAAATATATTCAATTTATAAGAGCATTAAAAACAATAAAATGTTTAGTAATAAATTTAACTAAGAAGGTAAAAGATCTCTATGCTGAAAACAAAACATTAATGAAAGAAATAAATTCAAAGAGAACTAAAGTTCATGGATTGAAAGAATTAATATTGTTAAAATCAAAGATGTCAAAATAGCTTAATACATTAAGCAGTTTCTTTGCAAACAGGAGGTCTGGGGATTGAATCCCAGCCTGGTCTCAGCCCATGCCAACCCATATGCTGAACTGCGGTGCAACTGGTAACCTCCAGATAGTGACAAAGGTTCTCCCCTCCCATCAGAAGACCATAGATTCAGTTCCTACCCCACGTGCCATCCACATCCACCTGTGTGAAATGAAAAACTATGTCACAGCTAATGATGTACAACTATGGACACTGATCTGGGCCCTCCCACCTTTTCTGAAACAATAAAAAATAAATATTAAAAAAAAGAAGTCCATACTACCAAAA
The DNA here is from genome assembly GCA_004027555.1 of Craseonycteris thonglongyai. Taxonomy (NCBI): domain Eukaryota; kingdom Metazoa; phylum Chordata; class Mammalia; order Chiroptera; family Craseonycteridae; genus Craseonycteris; species Craseonycteris thonglongyai. The sequence continues at coordinate 13,452 of PVKE010023318.1, forward strand.
GCCATCTATAGATTCAATGCAATTCTTATTAAGATTCCAATGACATGTTTTACAGAAGTGAAAAATCACTCCTATAATTTATATGGAACCAAAAAGACCCCAATAGCCAAAAAAATTTTAAGAAATAAGAACACAGCAGGAGGCATTATACTTTCTGATTTCAAGGTACACTATAAACATATAGTCGAAGGAGCCAGGATGGCTCAACATATTAAGTGCTTATCTTGCAATCCCAGGGCTCAAAGATCAAATCCTGGCCCCAACCCATGTGGACCCATGGTTCAGCTCCTGCCCCAGGCATGTTTCCCATGTAGGAGGCCCCCAGCTCACAGGGGTGTGACTTATTCAGGAGGCCCTTGGCCCAGTTCCTGCCCTGCACAGACCCATGCCCACCTGTGGAGTGAAACTGTCAAAAACTAATCATATACAATGATGGAAACTGCTCTGGGGCCACCTCCTTCTCTCCATCAAAAATAAAAAATAAAATAAACATACAGTCACCAAAATAATATGATATTGGCATAGAAACAGACAAATAGATCAATGCTACAAAATGGAAATCCCAGAAAGAAGCCTCAACATATACAATCAACTAATATTTAACAAGGGAGCCAAAAATACTCAATGGAGAAAAGATAGTCTGTTCACTCAATGGTGCTGGAATCTTTAGTTCATTCTGAGTTAATTTTTGTGAATGATGTAATAAGACACAAGTCCATTTTCATTCTTTTACTTATGAATTTCCAAAAACTTAAATGTAAGACCTGAAACTATGAAACTACTAGAAGAAAACATAGAAATAAATCTTCTTGATATGGGTTTTGGTACTGATTTTTTGGATATGATGCCTAAAGCACAAGCAACAATATCAAGCATAAACATGTGGCATTATATTAAACTAAAAGATTTTGTACAGCAAAGAAAACCACCAACAAAATGAACAGACCACTTACAGAATGGAAACATATATTTGCAAACCACATAGCTGATAAGAAATTAATACCCAAAATATTTAAAGAACTCATAGTACTCAAAAACAAAAAGACAAATAATTTCATGTAAAATATGGTCAAAGTACCTGAATAGAACATTTCTACAAAGAAGATATACAAAAGGCCAACAGTTATGTGAAAAGTACAGTACAGGGAACATAGTCAATAATATTGCAAAAACTATGTATAGTGTCAGATGGGTACTAGTTGGGGATCATTCATAAATTATATAAATGTCTAACCACTATGCTATATACCTGAAACTAATATAAAATAATACCGAATGTCAACTATTGTTAAAAAATAGTCTCAGGGATATAAAGTATACCATAAGAAATATAACCAATAATATTATAATAACTATTACAGTGTAAAATTGGGACAATCACTTTGTGAGATAAGAATGTCTAGTCACTATGTTGTTTTGTATTCCTTGGCTTAAACTAATAAAAGAAAAGATGCTCAATACCACTAATCATTAGAAAAATGCAAATTAAAAACACAATGAGATATCATTTCACCCCTGTTAGGAGGGTCATCGTCAAGAATACAAGTGATAATAAATGGTGGTATGGATGTGGAGAAAAGGAAATGCCTGTGCTCTGTTGGATGGATTGTAAATTTGTGCCACTACTATAGAAAACAGTATGGAGGATCCTTAGAAAATTAAAAATAGTACTAATATATGACCCAGCAATTCCATGTCTGAGAATATAACCAAAGAAAATGCAAATACTAAATCAAAAAGATATCTACACCCTCATGCTCATAGAGCATTATTTACAATAGTTAAGACATTAATACAATCTAAGTGTTCATCAATAAATGAAAGGATACAGAATTTTGTAGTATATGTCTACAATGGAATATTATTCACCCATAAAAATGAGAAAATTCTACTGTCTGTAACAATGTGGATGGACCTTGAAAGCATTATGCTAAGTGAAATGAGTCACACAGAGAAATATAAATACTGTATTATCTCAATTATGTGTGTAATCTAAAAAAACAGCCACCAAAAAAATAATACACACACGAAAAAGATCAGACTTGTGTTTACCAAAGGCAGGAGCAGGAGTGGGGAAGGGGAACTGGAGGAAGGTGGTCAAAAGGCAACATTTCAGTTATAAGATAATTATTTGGGATGTAATATATGATATGATGATTATAGCTCACACTACCGTATGATACACAGAAAAATTGTTAAGAGAGTAAATCCTAAGAGTTCTCATTAGAGAAAAAAAAATTTCTCTTTTCTTTCTTTTCTTTAGATTGTATCTACATGAGAAGATGGATGCTACCTGAACCTATGAGTACTGTGATAATCATTTTGAGATGCATGCCAATGAAGCTATCATGCTGCACACTTGAAACTTTCACAGTGATAAATGTACATCAATTATTTCTCAAAATGTAAAGAATAAGTATTGAAACATAAAAAGATGTACTTCAGATTTTTGTGTTTTCTCCTCCCACCTTTGCAACTTTGTGAGCCTTGGTTCTGAGGAAGATGAGTAACTTAGACCCCCTTATGGAGATAAAGAGAAGAGAACAGGAGGGAGGGAAAGATTGGGTTCCCATGCTGTCAGGGGAGAACAAGGCAGTTCCTTCCCTAAGCTCCCAGGAACAAACAATTGTAAACACCAGACACCTTTAAGTCAGGCAACAAGAACCTGAACAAAACAAAATTGTTGATAGAAGTGCTCTGTGACATTTTTAGATATCTGAGAAAATAACAATAACTAACCATAACTTAAGGTAAAGAGAAGTTAACAAATCTTAAGTGAAATTTTGCTTTGGGTCAGTTTTTCCCTCTGTCAGTACAAACACTGTACCTTCTGTCTGTCTCTTCTCTCTGCCCTCCTTCTTTCTTCCCAAAGCTTCTGGGCACACTGATGCCCAGAACAGGGGTAGATAGATCACTGCTTTCCCATGCAGTGCTCATTCAAAAGCTTCCAGTCACTTCTCTTTGCCTAGAATGCCCACAGAAATGTGAACCCCGAACTCCCACCTTAGCATCTAGAAGCTTCACAATATCCCCTCTATCTCTCCAACGTTGTCTTCCTCACTGTCCCTACATGACCCTATTCTCTAACCAAAACTGGTGGACTCACTCTCTATTGTCGTACCATCAGCCCCACTTCCATACTGGATTTCTTGTTCACCTAAAACCAGGAGTATCTCTTCCACTTTCCTTCACTGGGGGCCCAGCTCAAATTTCACTTTCTCTGTGAAGACTGGTGTTCATTTCCACATGAAAAGATTGCTGGTGAAGCTGAGGTTATGACATATATTGTGGGCATTCCACACAAAGAAAAGGTTGCTAAGGGCAAGCTGGGGTATAGCAGCCGTGGCAAGAAGGGTGGGGGGAGCAGGTGGCAACTCAGTGGTGGTATTAACATCTCATGTCTCAGTGGAAGACCAGCAACCTACAGACCAATTATAGCCTCAAGATGTGTTTTGTTTGACTCAGAGAATGCTTTATGGGTAGTGGCTACTAATTCAATTTTTTTTTTTAACTGGAGCTTACACAAAAATGTGAACTTTTGTTCTTTTCCTTAAAAGAGCATAACATCTGGCAATACTATGCTATAATTCAGTAAGCTTTTCTTGTCCAACATGATACTCAGTCACCTGAATAAACATTTATTATTTTCCAAAATTCTGTAGGTCAACTGGGCAGGGATTGGTCTGGGCCACAGGAGATCTCTATGATCATTTGAAGCTGGATGGTCTAGGAGAGCCATACTCACGTGTCTTGGCCATGTGCCTCATACAGCAGGCTAGGTGGGCTTTTTCCTATGCTGGTGGTCAAGGTGTTTCTAAGAGTATCAGGAGAACAAGCACCAGTTCTCAAGTATTTTTTGTATCTCTGCTTGTGTCACACCTGCTTTGGGGCAAAGCAAGCCTCATGATAAGGGTCTCAAGGGCTGGAGAAATGGACTCCAAGCCCTGATGTAAGGTGCTGCAAAGGCCATTAAAAAGGGGGAAATGTATCCAGGGATGAAAAAAGTTTGGGGACATTTCTGCAATCTATGACAGCCACACTGGCTGGAAGTGGGTAGGTATTGTCTTCTTTGGGCAGGTGACCTGCCCTCCAGGAGGTCACCACAAGCTCCATTCCTCACCACAAATGAACCATCTCCACCTAAGCCACAGATTTGATGCTGTTCCCTGACCCCTGTGGGCATTTCTGCTTTTGACCACCTGATATAACTAAAAGTATCCCAAGCCCTCCTAGTTACTGCCATTTTCTCCTACAAAGGACTTCTCTGCAAACTGCTATATGGGAATACTAAGGGACCAAGAGTCCCAAAACAGGGTAATCCAAGACTCAGATGAACATGTTTAAGGATGAGAACATTCAAAAGAAGCACATAAGAGATGCTGGTTGACACACTGGTTGAGCATTTATCTTGCAATTGCGAAGTACGGGGTTCAATAACTGGCCCCGGCCCATGCAAACCCATGAACTGCGGTGCAACTGGTAACAGCCTGGATGGCTTAGTGGCAAAGATTCTCACCTCCCATGTGGGAACCCCCTAGTTTGGATCCCAACCCATGCAGCCCCACATCCACCTGTGTGGAATGAAACCATGTCACAGCTAATGATGTACAACTATGGAGACTGCTCTGGGCCCACCCCCTTCTCTCTCTCTCCTTCTCTCAAAATCAATAAAATAAATCTTAAAAAAAAAGAAGAAGAAGCACATAAAGCATCAAGAGGTGATCACATAGTCACAAAGAAACAGCAGAGGAGGAAATGCTCTTAGCAGGGGCTGCACTTTTCAATCACTAGGCAGTTTCAAAGTTACTCTGGCCATAACCTGACCAATTGAATCAGAATCTCTAGGGTTAGGTCTGAACTCAGATACAGTTCTAAAGGTTTCCCAGGTAATTCTAACAGAGAGTACAGCTGTAAATCACTACATTGGTGTCATTATATTTGCCAGGAACTGTGCTCTGGGCTGGCCCAAGAAGTATTCACAACTCCTCCAGGGATGTGCGATTTATCACCTCCACCTTACAAAGGGGAACCAGAGGTTCCAGGAGGTGACAGCCCCAGCATCATGTAAATCCCAGCCAAGATTTCCTAAATCAGAGCCCAGGCCCCCACCACTGGCACCCCACCTTCTGCTCCAATGTGTGTTCTTGTCCAGCAAAAGGATCAGAAGGACCAAGAAGGACTGCTTTGAAGGTCCATGTCTTCCAGCTAAGTTAAGGCTGTTGGAGCTAAAACAGAGCCTTGCCAAGGGACTGTGCCTCCCACTGCTTGGTCGGAAGGGATCAGAGGAGCAAGGGTTGCACTGGTGTTCCCTGTCACATCCTGCCCCTTTCTTTCCAGGCAGGCGCTTCCCTGCACAGGGACTCTCGATCGATGTCCTGCCTTCAAAGAGCTCACACAGGGCTAAGAATACAGCCCCACAGTTATGGGGCACAGGACTGGACTCCAGCTCTCCCCTGCCTGCAGAAGCGGCTCCGGGGGCCTCCGGCTGTGGGCTTCACCGCGACCCTGCAACTCCCGGTGTGCCCCGTCCATGGTGCGCATTTCCCGGAGGAGCGGCCTCAAGACTGTGCCCTAGCCCAGAGGACTGAGGAGTGTGGAGAAGGGGTCCGCGCCCTCCCTCCACACAGAAACAGTTCGCCTCCACACTGGTAGCCGGCGCTGGCTTTGTGTGGTCGCTATCACTGGGGACCTCGGGGTGCCCAGTAAGCGCAGCGGGCGGCTCTCCTTACCTCCTGTGCGGGTGGCAGATCAGAGGGCTGCCGGCGAGGACCAGGAAAGCGCGTCTCCGGCATCGTGAGGACGGATGCCGGCGGCCTGGAGCGAGCAGACTCTATCTTCCGCCAGCAGTAACCCGATCAGCGCTCCTCTGAGCATTTCACGTGACCACGTGGGTGGCCCCAGGCCACGGACTGGCTCCCAGCTCTGGCCCCTTTCCCACTGGTCAAGAGCGAACCTCCAGAGGAGGGGAGGGCTAGGGGGAGGGATGATAGCTGGGGCTGGCTGCAGTGAAGCCCACCCTGGCAAAGGGCACTGCCCTGTGCTCTGGGCATGTGACGATACAGAGCTTTCTGTATGGGTAAAACAGGAATGACCCTTGCCTCTCAGGGCTGTTGTGAGAATTAAATAAATTAATAAGTGTTAAATGCATGCTGTTGGCAGTTGACCAGTAAATGCTGGTTCCCTCCATGTCTTAGTGAAGCCCTGGGAGAAAAAAGGAGTGGGCTCCCTGGATCAGATGGGAGGGGAAGTACTGCCCCCCTTATTCCTCACTTCGAGCCTAGTCAGGAACTCAGGGGTTGCTAGAACTGTTGAATTTTGAAAAGAAAGCACAAATCTCAAGTTCCATGAGATCTCATTTTTTAAAATGTTGATCGTGAATTTAAAATAAATCATCATCATCATCATCATCATCATCATCATCATGAATACTTGCAGACCAATTCTCAGATGGGCCCTGGGCTGTGCAGATGGTTCTGTACCAACCAACTTCACTGACACCTCCTAGAGGAAGAAGAGTCCCGCAGGCCTGAGGTTGGTCCTGGTCACCTGTCAGGAGGTATGGTGTCCCTCTGGGTGGTTTGCCAGGACTCTGTATTAAGTATGATGGTTGCCAAGGTCCAGGTCCAGTGCTGTGGCAGACAGAATTATTACCCTCCCCCTGAATAAAAATTCCACATCCTAATCCCCAGGACTGTGCATCTGTTATTTACTCCTCAAAAGAGATTTTGCGGATATGCTTCAGGTGGATCTTAAAACAGAGATATTACACTATACTCTGTAGGTTAGCCCAGTAGAACCACCTGAGCCATAAAAAACAGAAGAGGAGGCTAGAGACACTAGAAACCCAGGAAGACCTTAGTGCCTGGCTGGGATGATACCGCCCCAAAGATGGAGTGGCTGCCAGGGACTGCGTTCTGCTAACAACCTCACTGAGCCTGGAAACTTCTTTCCCAGGGCCTCTGAGAGAAACCTGGCCCATCAATCTTTTGATTTCAGCAGTGTGAGACTTTAAGCATAGGATCAGCCATACCTTGCTGAACTTCTGAGCTGCTGAATATGAGATAATAAATGGATGTTGTTTTAAGCCTTGAATTTACAGCAATTGGTCACACAGCAAGATAAAATTAATAAAGTGGACTCCATGTTAACTGGAACTCAGGTAACTGACAAAATCTCAAGCTTCATAGGGGCAGTTGCTGGAGTTCCAGTTAATAGTCTACTCTAGTTTATCCTGCATGTATCAATTCCCATGGGTGCTGGTTAACTGAGAGTCTCCTGTACAAGACATTGGCCTACACTTCAATGCAGAGTCTAGTGAGGCTGGTCTGCAAGGATGGCAGGTGGTGCCTGTTCCTTATTGAGCATGCCAAGTACTGCATTTGTTACCACTCACCTCCTATGGTTGTTCCCCCTCAATTCTAACTTCACACTCTGTGTAGCTCTTCCTCAGCATCTCCCAGCCCATGGATCACTACCTCTATGTGGCCCTGCACTTTTCATGATAACAATCCCATGTTGCCTCATTTCTTCTATTTGTGTATGTTGTCCTTCCACACTAAACCCCACGCACCTGTTGGGGGAGGGGCAGGAAACCTTTATCTTTGAACCCCCAGCTCTTAGTGCAGGGCCTGCATATGGCAGGTAGACAACATGGCAAAGCAGAATTAATACCAGCTTGTAGTCAATGGCCCATGTCTAAAGGGTGCCTGAAATAATTACTTCTTATAACATTATCATATAGATCACCATAAAATTCTGCATGCTCTTGGGAAAAGACAGTTATTCCATTTCTACCCTAAGTGGTGATTTATGGAATGGCTGCTTCATGCTGGGTCATTAAAAAGTTTGTTCATTTGTAGCATGTAAATGTGTTCACTGTAAAGACTGAAATGGCTAATCAAAGATTAGTGAGATGGGTTAAACATCCTTCTTCACACCACTCCTACCTGCACACACTTCAACACATATGTATGCAGTTCTGTGCAAATGAGATACATCCTACCCTGCAGACACTGCTAATCCAAACCTACTCTCCATACCTCTCCCATCCAGGAACTCAGACTCAGGCCTCCACCCCATGTCTCACTAGAGAGTCTTGTTTGCTTTAGGCTTGCATCAACCTACACAGGGCATTTCCCTGCAACAGTTGTCTAAGGCTGGCACATTACTTAAGCTAGCTGAGTCTAACTAAAAGATGCTACGGGTCAGAGGAAAAGGTTTATTTCTCTCTTATCTCCCCTTCTCATATGAATATACAATAAATTCACACACAAACACACACACACACCACATTCCTAACAGCCACTGTTAACCATCTTGCAGCCACCCTGAAGATGCTTCTGGGGATGGCAGAGCAGAGTTGTGCAAGCAGCCAGGTCTTGGAGGGCCTTGTGGAGAGATGGCTTTTGGTTCCCCCTTTCTGAAACCACCTGCCCTTTGTACTGAATGATGTGAGTGATTACACAGACCAGGAGACAGTCTGAGGCAGATCTGTCTGACAAGAAAAGATCTTCAAGAGATTGAGGGACAGGGGGTGGTACTCTGTACAGAGTTTTGTCAATTTTGTGTAAATTTTTAAAGAATTGAAACACCTGTGTTTTTTGATAAATGCATGAAACATTTCCCTGAAAGGATACAGAATGATCTGTACTCAGTGCTTACATTTGAGCACATAGAAGGGGGCAGAAGCATGAAAGGAAAAGGTCTGCTTCCTCTTATTTTACAGTTTTCTGTGCGATTTTATTGTTAACTGTATTTCTATATTACATTTATGTGTTTGCATTTGGTAAAATCAAAAGAGATGTGCAGATGGAATTTAAATTGCAATCTTGTCTATGTTAGGGCCAGGGAATTTAAAATTACAGAAGGGCAATTATAAAACCCAGGACCAAAGACAAGAGATAAAAAAAGTCCTCTAGTCTCAGAAAGGCCAGCAATTACAGAAATCATGATCAAGAACAAACAGTTCTCAGACAGTCCTAGCCAGCATGCTCAACTTCAGGTGCAAAGTCTGTCCCATCTTCCTCCCACTAAGAACTTCCTGATACCGGCCTTTAATATGCTCTCCCACCTCCCAGATGCCACTGACGCCATCTTTCCCTCTTTCAGTGTCAGCCAGGCCATTTCTCGGCCATTTCTAAGAAAGTCTCTTTCTAATCCAGAACTTGGTGTGGTCTCTCTCCGGCAAACCTTACAGTCTATTTAATGAAAAAAAAAATTTCTGTAATGGAAAAAGTAAAAGCAGGCAGTTATGCCTGCACATGCATGTCCCTGGCAGGATTTGTCAGTGGGGAGAATGTTCCACTGATGGGAGAACAAATCTGATTTAGAAGCCTGTAACCCAAAAGCACACTCTAAAACAACACTTTAGAGTCCTGAATTAGGCTGTTAGGGTCACTTTCACTAAGTACCACAGACTGGGGAACTTCAACAACGGAAATTTGTTTTCTCACAGTCCTGGAGGTTGGAAGTCCGAGATCAAGGAGATGGCAGGGTTGGTTTCCCCCAAGGCCTTTGTTCTTGACTTGTAGATGGCTGTCTTCTCCCTGTGTCTTCCCTATGGTCTTTGTTCTATGTGATTGTGTCCATATTTCTTTGTAAAGACTCTAACTCCAAATAGAGACACATTCTGAAGTGCTAGGGCCAGGCTTCAACATATGAGTTTGGAGGGAATACAGTTGGGCCCATAACAGGTACTGATTACCTTCCCCACTTTAGAGCTAAAGGAATAGAGTCTCACAGAGGAGAAGCAGGTCACATAGCTTGAGAATGGTGGCATTAGGATCACAAACCCAGATCTACCGGCACCAAGGTTGAGAATTTCTGTTCCACTTTGCTTTGGTTAGAAATAGCTACTGGGTGATTTCAATTGAGAACATGGAGAAAGTCTACATTTCACCAAAAATTTTGCCTAAGTTGATTTGCTGATCACTTCCTACACTCCCACGAGATTTTGTGGAATGGTATTTTAGACACTGTGATGCAGCAATCAGGATGTATGGGCAGACACAACAGTTGTGGTGACAGTAGAGGGCAGAGCTTCCCAAACTCATTCCTGAGGCAGCTCAGGTGCAGCCCTGCTCAGTCTTGGATCCCATCTCCTTCTCCTTCCCCTTACTTCACTCCAGCCTCACTGGCTCTCATTCTGTTTCTCAAACACACCACAGGACCTTTGCTACAGCGTGTCCCTCAGTCTGGTTCATTCTCCTCACGTCTTCAAGTGCTTGCTCAGATCCCACCTCCTCAGGGAGAAGGACTTGAACCATCCTGCTAAATTCTTCAGTTCACCCTTCCTGCTCATCTGCTCTTCACTGATCTCTTAAATTATTGCATTGTCCTTACACCTTTATCAGACCATATAATTTTTAATCATTATGTTATTGTTTATTGTCTATCTATGCCTGATAGAGTGTAATCTCCACAAGGGTGGAAATCTTTGTTGATTTTGCCCACAAATACTTCCCAAGCATATGAAACAGTGTTTGGAAATGGAAGGTTTTCCATCTGAAAACTTGTTGAGTGAAAATTTCTGAAAGTAGAGGAAATGGTTTCCATCAACACCTTGCAATTAACTGTAGAAATGAGGATGTGGGAGGCAGTTCTGTTTCAGGTTCCTAGAGGACATAATTTTCTCAGGGCTCTCTACTCCCCTCCCATGTGACCCTGGGAAGCCCAGAGCCCCACAGCATATCTTATTTGTGCCTTCCTGGGGAGATGGCCACTTTTTTGTTCTTCCCCAAGCAGAACGGTTATTGTCATAAGTCCAGTCTGAGGAAGCTATGTTGCCTTAAAAACCACATGAGATCCCAAAAATAAAGTTTGCACTCTAAAATGCTGGTCTGTTATAAGTTGAAGACTCTAAAAAGAAAATGGAGGCTCACTACTAAAATCTTGGTAAAATAAGGTATTACTATTCATGTTTTCACTTAACAAGCTGTTTACACTTCTACTTTATATGAGTGACTTCTTCCTTTTGAGAAAAACTTGTTCTCTCATAGTACTTCAGTTTCTTGTTATGATGAGTTAATCAAATTGCAAAGTTTTAGGAAACAGTCCCCGCACAACTCTTTGTTTCTGACACCAGTCACAACTTTGGGGGGTTCCCAAAGCCACCTCAGGCTGGAAACTTGCTTAGAGCAGTCAAAGTGCTACCTGAAAGCAGTGTGCTCCTGCTTTGCTACAGGTGAGCATAGAGTAGAACATCAGCCACAGAAAGAGACACATAGGACACAGGCCAGGAAAAGTTGAAGAGAAGAAATTTTAGCTGACTAATCCCTGTGGAGCACTGGACATGGGTACCTCCAC
>PVKE010023319.1:0-24776 GCA_004027555.1 Craseonycteris thonglongyai
GGGCACCAGCATTATGGACACACTCAATAGTTTGGTGGTTACCTGGAGAGGGGGAAGGAAGAGGGAGGGAGAGTTGTGGGGGGAGGTGGGAGTGGGCACCAGATGTGGGGGGCGGGGGGGCTGGCTCTGGGTGGCGGGCACATGGTGCGATGGGTGGATGATGTGATGTGGTCTTGTGCATCTGGAAACTACCTAATTGTTACCAACCAATGTCACCCCATTAAATTGAACAATAAAACAAAAGAAAACAAAAAAAGAAGATGGTTAAAACAGAGAAGAAATGTATGTTCAGAGAGTCTGTGGCTGATGGGATCATAGCACATTTGAGAAACTGAAAGGTTAGGAAGTCTACACAGGAAGCCAGGAGAGAGTTGTGTGAGATAAGACTGCAAAAGGCAAAACTTGACATGGTCAGGCCATTTTATTAATTGTAATCTTATCTCAGAGCTATGAGAAGTTGTTTTATGGGTTTTATGTGAGAAGTATTATAGATAATCTTATTTTCTTTTAGAAAAATCATTTTGGCTGCGAAGTGGAGAATGAATGAAAGGACTCCAATTATATGCAATGAGACCAGATTAGATTGGTGGCAATTGGAAAGAAGTAGACTAATTTGAGAGATTTTGTAGCTAAAATTGCGAAGACTTGCTACTGCATTGAATTTGGGGACTGAGGGTGAGCGAGATATCAGGGATGACTACTATGAGTACATGTTTGATTTGAACAATTGGATAGATGAAGAGAAAGGAAAAGAAGAAGAGCTTATGAACTTATTGGAACTAAACTGTGTAACTTTAAGACAGTATGTGAACAGGTCAATGAAGCAGTAGTTATCAGATTTGGAGTTTAGGGAAAGGATATGGGCTAGAGACACATATGTGGAAATCATTGGCATATAGATAACTAAAGCCATTAGTGTGGGTGATGATGTTTTGGCAAGAGATTATAATGAAGATAGAAAAGAACCTAAAGGGAATTGTGAGGTACTCCTATATTTAATAGCTAGGGAAAGAAGACAAAATCTGCAAAGGAACTAGAGAAGTGGTACCCAGAAATGGGGGAAAAGCCAAGAGAGTATAGTGCCAAAAGAAGAAAAAAATATTCAGTAAGTGATCTGAGTGTTGAGTATTGTTGAAAGCTTAAGAGATATGAGGACTGAAGATGACCCTTATTTTATTGATAACAAAAATTCAGCTTCTGAAAAGTGACTTGTCCATAACCTATGTAAATTCTTGTCCCCCTTTATATTCCCAGAAAATTATAATACTGATGCCCATGCTAGGGTTATATGTGTGATTCATTTTCTCAACAGGACATAAATTCCCCAGACCTCATTTGACAAAAACTTATATCATTCTATATTATTGACTATAATGTCTAGGTCTACTTCAATGATATTCCTGAATTACGTCTTAGTGTCCTTCAAAATAGCTGGGTTTTTTTTTTTGTTTGTTTGTTTTGTTTTTGTTGTTGTTGCACTTTACACATGTAGGAATGCCCAAAATAAATTTTTAAAAAACGAATTTTAAAATGCTTTTTTTGCCACCCCACCCCAAAGGAATCAAAATCTTGTAGGGTGAATTACTAAATTCTGTCTTTTTAAAAAGCTCCCAAGTAGGAAGCTTTAGAAATTAGTAGCTTAGAGTCAGATTTGGAAACCCCTAGTTTAGTCTCAAACCAAAGAGCTGGCGCAGCAATATGGAGAAGCCACCCAACTCACCCACATTCTGATAAATCCTCATATTTTAAAACAATATACAGGTATGCTTCAGTTATTCAGAGATCAGTTTTCCAGCAACTTTGTACAGAAGAGGACCAAGTCTGGAAGTTATGAAAAGGAAACACTCAAAGAGAAAGGGGATTAAGAAATACAAACTTCTACAGGGATGTAGAGTACAGGGAAAAGAGTGAAAAATATAATAATTATGTATGGGACAAATGGTTACTAGACTTATTGTGGTGATCACTTCATAAGGTATATAAATGAATCACTATGTAGTATATCTGAAACTAATATAATTTTGTTTTCTGTGTATGTGGAGTTTGTGTGTCCTTGTTTTTTTTTTTGTTTTTAATTGTTAACTTTACTGAGATGACATTGATTAGTAAAAGTTACATAGGTTCCAGGTACGGTATGCAATTCTATAGTACTTCATCTGTGTTACAATATGTTGAAAGTAATATTGTATATCAACTATAATTAAAAATAATTTTTAAAGTAATTTCAAAAAAGAAAAGGAAACATTTCTCACAGGGAAAGAACTTTTGATAGCATCAATGAAACTATATTAAAATGCCACTTAAGGTAGAGTCCCTAATGGGAAGAGAAAAAAAAATTTTTTTAATTAGCTGGGTGTGGATATAAACATCTGATCAATGGTCACCTGGAGCCATAAAGAAAAGTAGTCAAGAAACGGGAAAAGAGTAGAAAATAAACAGTAGAATAGGAAGGATAAAAGGAAGGATCAAAGTGGGTAAAGAGGCAGATGAGATAAGAAGCCGTGACACATTAGAAAAGGTGATGAGAACATTCCGAAGGGGGGGGGGGTGAGGGGCAGGGAGAGAGATCACCAAAGTAGGAATCCTATACACCTCAGCAATCCCCTGGAACTTTAGCCCATGGCCAAGATATCCCATTTGATGGTTAAGTCATTAGCAAACCAATAATTTTAATTAAAAAAAAAAGAATGTAGGGAATGTGTACATTTTTGAAAAATATTTCTGTGAAAAGGTTAAAATATAAAATACTGCTATTTTAAAAGGTAGCAGAATCAATAAACCGAAATAAAACCAAAACATGGATCCTGGTTACATCCATCATTGCTTTCGAAGGGACAGTTACTGGGGTTGGAATGCCCCATTCCCCAGTTCTCCGGTGGAAATGCAGAAGCAGGCGGCCCTGGCCAGCTTTCAGACAATATTGCAGCGCCCTCCCTCAGTTACTGGAGGTTTAAGGAAATCTCTGCTACTTTCACTTTAAGTCTTCGTACTGTTATGCAAATTAAGGTAATGGGTTTCCATGAGATTTAACTCTGGAAGAGACCAAGAAACTAACCCTCAGGTTCTCAGCTGAAGTAAATATCTAAGTACTTTTGCTTGCTTGAGAGGTCCCGAGCTCCAAGTGTTTAGAATTGAAAACACCCTACTCTACTCCGTTTAGCTTCCTATTCCGGGGCGTAGAGAGACGGGGGCGGGGGCAAGGGGCAGTAGTGTATTTAAAGGCACCTTACCCGCGTTAAGTTCCTGCGCTTTCAGAGGCTGACTCGGTGCGTCTCGGGGGGGCGAAGACGGGGACAGGGTTTGACAATGTGATCTAAGAATTGTGTGCGTGGCCCTAGGAACGTCAATTAACTCCACATTTTCCTAGTGTGGTTCGCAGCCTGGAGAACTAGGAGCAGCCGGGCCTCAGTAGAGAGCCTGCAGCCCCAGAGGACGATGGGTGTCCCCGGAGCGGTGAGGGGAACTCGGACGCCGCTCTGCTGGCTTCGCGGGCGTCTCGCGCTCCTGGGAAAGGCCTTGGGGAAGCGAGTGAAGGCGCTGGGACGCGGGGTTCCAGTCGGCCGGGGACGCCGTCGGCGGAGCTCGCGCAGCCGCACTCGGCGTGCCAACTGTGGGCTCCTCCTCCTGGCTCGTCTGTAATAAGCATGGCGGCGGCGGCATTCGTAATCCCTCGGGTGAAACAGAAAGCGGGAGCTACTCCGAGAAGGAGCGAAGAGCGGGGCTGAAGGGGTGCGCCAAGAGTCAGTGCGCCGGCGGCCGCAGCGGCTCAGAGAGCCGGTTCTGCCGCTGAGGTAGAGCAAGAACGATCAGGAACCTAAAGAAGAGGCGCCAGGGTAGTCGCCTCCCTCCGCCCCAGAGCGGTGTGACTCTGAGGTGAGAGCGTGGACGCTCCCTTCGAGAAAGGTAGGGAAGACCTAGCTGTCCCTGTCCCGACCCTTAGCAGGCGCCACGGAAACCGTTAGGCTGGGGCTGTGGGGTCCGGAGGCCAGTCGAGGGCCTGGCCCACCCTCTCCTGTGGGCGGGCTGTGGGCCGAGGCTGGAGAGGGGCAGGGGACCATTCCCAGCACCTGACCCGGCACCTGCCAGGCGGGAGCCTCGGCAAGGCGATTGCTGGGCCGCGGCCGTGCCACTAGCCTGAGGAGGCGGTGTGGGAGAGCTGGTAGCTCTCCTTCCGCCCCCGTAGCCCGCGGCGGGAGGCGAGCAGCGCCGCTCCTGGAGGAGTGGGGTTAGGAAGCGGATCCCTACGGAGAGGATTGTCGAGGGGCCCCCGCACCTTTGGCCTTGGCCTCCTGGCTGTCACCGATCCTGAAACGCTTTTCTGAAGAGAATTACCCCTCTCATCCTGGGGTTAAAACCTCGAAAACCCGCCCTTGTGTGTTTGAGCCTGTTGGGTTGGTGGCAGTACCTGCCCGTCCCTCCACTCGGCGGAGTTAACCACCTGTTCAGTCAGGAGGGAGACCAGAGGCTGCAGCCCTCGCCGTGTTTTAACAGCCTGAATCTTTGAAGTTTTGACACGGCTGTGGATGGACGTCATACGTTAGGTAAAGGAAAATAAGTAAATAATTTAGCCGTAAGATCGCGGACACGGCGACGGCTGTTGTAATTAATGTAGTTGTTAATCGTTCTTTTGTTGAATTGTTAGCGTTTAAAAGCATTGGGATTTTTTGTTGTTGTTGTTGTTGGGATATGTAATAGTTGCCGGGATGCTAAGAATTGTGAATTAGTGTTTCTTTGTGTGAAATTTTATTTAAGTACGTTTAGATACCTTTGTGTCTGAACATCTATTAACCAAGAATAACAGGTTTAAAAGATTTTTTTAATAGTGTAATCCTCGTGTATGTGTTCACTGTGGATTTGTAAAACTGCATAATTATTTTACCAAAGTTGGGGTGTGTTTCTCTGTATTATAAAAATGAAATGGCAGAGGTTGAGCTGTTACTATAATATTTTATCACTATGCTATTACCAGCAACCAGGACTAAACATATGTCACTCAGGAGTTGGAGCCATATGTTAGGCAGAAACAAATTGAGTTTTGTGGTTATGATCTTGTATTTGGATAAATATTTAGTTTTTATGTATTTGCTAAATCCATAATTCCAGCCATCATGTTCTTTTGTTTAAATTATCTAAAAATATTGAAGAAATGAATCCCCTGCCTTTTTTATGTTTTCTTGGTTGAACTGATTTTTCTCATGTAATGAGCTTAAGTGCCCACTGAGACAGATGGTGTACTTCACAGAAAACAGTGATAAAAAGGATTTTTAATGTATCTTTTATAATATAGAACCTAAAATTTTGCTTACAGCTTTTAGCCCACTGATAATTCTTGCCTATACTAATAATACCAGTTAATGAGAAGAAGGGATAACAAAACAAATGTTAAAATTTTTATAATTTTATACTTAAAAACTTTAGCACTATCACAGAAAATTTTACTGTTGTTTCTTCTTTCCTTGCATAGGTCATCTTCAAGGTTTTTTTTGTGTCTGTGTAGGTTAAATGAAAAATGTTTTTATCCCTGGCTGGCTGTGGCTGCCTTTAGCCACCTGTATGCTTCTAAATTAACTCCCCCTTTTTCCTTTTTGTCTGAATCCTCAAAATCGTTTAATGTTCAGGAAAAATAAACTTCTGGTTAACATTGGCTTCAACCAGGTATAATTATGAGGGTAATTTACTTCTCCCAAAGTAATGATATGCTTTCAAAAAAACTGATCTAGGATTATCTTTTGGTGTCATCTGTGCCATCACTTCCCCACTTTATGTGAATAATTATTTTACTATGCGTTTAATAATTGTTTTAATTGTGACATTTTCTATCATATATAAAGCATATTTTATTACCAATTAAGAAAAAAATTCTTCCTCTTCTCTGACCAGTCAGGCATAGGTCAGGACTGAGAAACTAAAACACCCAGAAAAAAAAGGGCGTGCATAATTAATATTAATTATGTATAATATACATTAATTATATATAATATAATGAATATTAATATTAACATCATTGTCTTTTGTAGCTTTACTTAAATAATTTATAATTTGTCTATTTCAATGGGTAATATTTATACTTGTTTTAAAATGCTTATTTTTTTATGTGCATACATCCAAGGCTTGTATACCTTATTTTTACCTATATTTTAAAAATACAGTTTGATGAAGTAACCTAATGAGTCGTTTAAAAAATGTTTTTTGGTACTTTTTAAATGAAAATTAGTCTAGGGGTGTCTTTGAGAGTAATGTATAGATGTGCACATGATTTCCATTTATTAGATAAGAAAAGATAAATGATTGGTTTTTTATAAATTCACAATATTATAAATCCAAAGATTAAGAATTCTGTGCATATCTATTACACTGAATTTTTTAGTGCTTCAGTTTATGACATTGCAAAAAAAAAAATGAGCCCTATGGATTTCAGTGTTAATAGTTACATGTTAAAAAGAAATGAGTGGCCAACAGTGTTGAAAGGCAATTTTTTTTTAAACTTATATTATGCTTTTATAATTTCCTTAATATTTTGGTCTCCTGTTATTTCATAGTATTTTAGAGGATGATGAGCTTTATTAAAGTGGGGATATAGATGAAAGTAATGTGGTGTATTTTCTTCCCTCAAGTAGTTTACATATTAGTTGGGGATACTAGCCTAACACACAGGAAATCATTAGGAAAAAATAAGATGGTATTAATTTGTGTGACAAGGTGTGCAGTTTAAAGGAAAATGAGGCCACTAAGGGAGGCTTGGAGGAAGTCAGACTTGAAGCTTAAGGATTTACCATATTTTTCCCTGTATAGGATGAACCCATGTATAAGATGGACCCCTACTTTTCTAACTCAACAGTAAAGAAATCAATACATGGGTTACTACGATGTATAAGACAACCCCCAATTTTTGGTTTAACAGTTTTAGATAAAAGTATCGTCGTATACACAGAAAAATACTGTAGATAGCAAAAGTAGACTTTCCAGAAAAGATTGACAGAGCTGCAAGTAGTAGCTAGGAGACCATTTTGAGAGCATCCGAAGGCAAGTACCGTATTAGGATGAAAAAAGATAAGTTAGAGATTTTGACTAAGGGCATGGTCAAGAGAGAAGTAGACAGGGCTAGACAAGACAGTTTGGCTGTATCATTATGATATAACCCATCACTGAAAGAACTATATACATCTGCTTTGACATACTGATAGCTTAAGCTTTATGCATAAGGTATAGTTTATAATTCTTATGTGTTTATTTTAATTTAGATTAGGGGTTAGCAGACTTCTGTATTGTGCCAGATAGTAAATATGTTAGGCCTTGTCTTAGAGTCTCTCTTGAATAGTCTTTTTTGTTTTTATTTACAATATAAAAAGGGTCAGACAAAAATAACACACCTTTGGGTAGGATTTGGCCAGTCAGCATAGTTTGCCAACTATTGGCTAATAATTGGCTAGGTAATTATCTGTATAGCATGTAATATGAGGTGCCTTATATTATTTGTCTACATGGTTGTTTGGTGTCTTTTGTTAGACTATCATTTATATATTTTTCCCTATGTAATAGTAAAAATAAAGAAACTATGCAGAAATAGCTACTATGGTAATTGTTATTTTGTGGCCACACTTATAGCAACAGCCCAGATTAAATCTCAGAACTAGGAAGTGAAAAAAGAAAAGCTTTTGAGCCCAGCCTTAGAGTAGTGAAAATCACTCCATCTGAGGCTTGATTTAGAATTTGTATATGGTTAAGTATGCCAACTGCCTGTTCTGGTTTTACATATTTTAAACTACAATGGGCATTTAAGAAACCTTGGCTAGGGTGCTGGTGATTTATAAGTGACAAGGGATAACACATTAGGAAACCCTGTTTTCAATGGGAATGCCAGGATAGCTCAACAGTTTGAGCACTTGCCTTGCAACAATGAGGTCCAGGGATCGAGTCCCAGCCCCGGCCCTGTCCAAACCCATGTACTGAACTGTGGAGAAACTGGTAACCGCTGGGATGTGGGGGTGAAGGGGAGAGTGCAGGGTGTCTCACCTCCCAAGTGGGAGGCCCCTGGTTCAGTTCCTGCCCTAGGTGGCCCTACATCCACCTGTGTGGAATGAAACTATGTCACAACTAATGATATACAACTAGGGGGCCTGCGCTGGCCTTCTCCCATTTTCTCTCTCTCTCACCCTCTCAGCTCTCAAACAATAAAATAAATCCTTTTTAAAAAGAAGTCTGGGATGATTTAGTGAAGATACAAAACTATTGAACATCAATCACTCCAAGAAGAGCCACTATTTTATAGACCAATCTAATAATCAATAGCTACATTGAAGAGTTGAATCATCAAGAAAAGGCTGTATTGTGTGCAAATTAATGCAGAGAATAAAGGCCTAGAAATCTCTCTTAAAACATTTTCATTAAGATTATTTAAAGATAAGATATGGTGATATAAAGAGTAAATATCAATTATTTGAAAACTCGTTTACATAAGCTATCTCATTGAAGTTTCTGAATTTATAGATGTATATTTCTAAGGCAGTTCTGTTTTCTTCAGCATGTTGTGTTTTATGTATCATTACCAGGTGAATAGCGGTGCCTCAGCTTATGATTACATGAATAAATTGGCTAGGTGTTACTATATACTTTGTATCAAGAAAGTAAATATAGGGAAAGCTGGAATGGCTCAGTGGGTTAAGTGCTCGCTTTGAAGCCCCGGGGACCAAGGATCGAATCCCGGCCCCGGCCCATGCGGACCCACATGCTGAACTGGGGTGTGCCCCCACTTCAGCATGCGGACCCACATGCTGAACTGGGGTGTGCCCCCACTTCAGTTCTTGCTGGGACCTATGTGGGAGGTTCCCGGCCCAGTTCCTGCCCTGCTCAGCCCTGTGCCCACCTGTGGAGTGAAACTATATGGAAAACTAATGTCAACTATGGAGACTACTCTGGGCCCTCCCCCTTCTCTCGGTCTTTCTCTGTTTCTGTTTCTGTCAAAAATCAGTAAAATAAATCTTTAAAAAAAAAAAAAAGAAAGTAAATATAGCATAAGAGCATTTTTTTTATTTAGTAGGCATTAGTAAATACATTCTGTATATCAGGGAGAGTATTAGGTACTGGAAAAAGGAAAGATATATAGGATAGAGAGCTGCCTGGATAAAATCAGTAGTGTTTCTTTGTTTTTCTTTTAATTGCATTAAAACCAATCAAATAAACCTGCAAAACTTAAGTTGACATTGCAGTTTTATTTCTACTATCATTTTTCATACTTTGTAAATATATGTACTACTATCTAAAATTATAAGGCATTACAAATCTTTTTAACTTAATTTCAGCCTTCATAAATTGCTACCTGATAAAAGTTTGGTTTTTAAATTTTGCTTTAAGGAGAAATGAACAATTCACTCTCCCACCCCCACCCTCCTTTTGTCCCCACCTTCATTATTCCAACTGTTTTACATTTTTCAGAAAATAGGTAAAAGAAACTTGGCTCTTCATTCCAGTTTCACCTTTATTAGCCATATGATCTCAAGTTGGTTTGTTTTTTTTTTCAGTTTTGGCTTCCAAATTCTTAAAATGGAGAATAACATCTGTCCTGTTTTCTCCACAGAAATACAGTGAGCACCCAAAGCGATGTTGGAAAACATGAAACCATTAAAGTACCATACAAGTGCTTACATCAGTACTATGTTGGAAGCAGTGCAGCCTTTTTGTATTGGGTTGGCCAAAAAGTAATTAACAATTTTTTTTTTTTTGCGAGTAAATGAAAGGTGATTTTTTAATGGAAAACAATGTATTATCCATTTTGCTCTATTTTTTGCCAGGTTTCAGGCAACTCCATGATTCCATGCTCAAAAAAGTTATCTTTTGGGCAAAAACCTGTTCCAAAAATGGTTATCTTCATCCAAGGTAAACTTTTTACTATTCAAGGCATTTTGCAAATGATAGTCTAATGGTGCAATGTCTGGTGAATATGGTGGGTGTGGTAACATCCCAAACTCCCAACAACTTTTGAGTAGTGACCAAGCTTGTATGTGGTATAGCATTATTGTGATGGAAGACAACACCTTTGTGATTCACCAATTCTGGATGCTTCTGTTTGGTGGCATCATTTAATTTATCCAATTGATGACAGTACACATCTGAATTAATCTTTAGGTTCCTGCGAAGCAGCTTAAAATACACAATACCTTTAAAATCCTACCTTTCTTTGGGTAGGAATGCCTTGAATGGTGAATGTTTACTTTTGACTAAGATATCAAATTGTTCTTGGAACAGTATTTTGTCAAAAAAAATTTTTTTGAGCATGGAATCATGAAGTTGCCTGAATGGCAAACAGTAACTTAGCAAACTGGCTAATATGCTGTTGAATAAAGTCCTTGCTTTCTATAAAAAACAAAAACAAAAAAATACCTTTTATTTACTCACACAAAAAAAAGTCAATTACTTTTGGCCAACCCAATAAATAGTATGACCAGAAATCATGAGTTCGTTTTATTTTCCAAAGTTCTATAAATATGCTTTCAATCACCATTTGGTTTACTCAAAAGTTTTAACTGTTTTCGTCATGTAGAGCATGCATATAAAAGCTTTCCTTCCATTCTTACTATTCTTCCAGTGTAGTCCATATCCAATTTTTGTAATCCCTATCCCATGCCTCTGTTCCTTTTTACAAGGGAATACTGATCAATTCCAAGCAACTTTAGCGATTCATTCCAAAGTGGGGTTAAAAATAGGCAAAAATTATTTTTTTATGGTTTTCAAGTCAAAGATTATTGCTGTATCTGTAGTAATAAGATTCATTTGTGGAACTCTGACTGGACTTTAGGCCCTGGTTATTTGTTAAAGCCTATATAGATCTGACAGGTATATGGTGGAATTCTCATTTTACAGATGAAACTATTTGAATTGACTTCCATATTTCTCTTCCTCCCTCACTTCTTTAGATCTCTTATGTGCTAGTTGTTAGAAATAGGAAGTAAGTATGGTGTACTTTGAAATAAACCTGGGTGTGAAAGTTGTCTAAATTTGATAAATTGTGTTGATCAGCATCTACCAGAAATATCTGAAAGGTACTGTTCTCTGTTTTCTGTTTTCCTTCAGAATTCACGTTTTTAAGATATATTTGAACAGGATAATTTTAAAAAGTTTATGTGATTTCTTCACTATCTAAATCCCCTGTGAGGGGGAGAAAATGTTCCTACTTCTCTGGTGGTTCTAAACAAATATTTAAGCACTTTTTAAAGCATAGTTAGGTCTCTATATAAAAAGTAATTATATGCTTTCTTTTGCAGAAATCGATGTCATATAGAACAATTACTTTGTTGAGCTCTAGCTTTAAGAAGTAGTCATGTCATCTACTTTAAAATCAGTTTTTCTTAATAAGTAAAAAAGTGAAAAAATTTATAATTTGTGATTTCATTGTTTACATTTTCTGTATATTTTAGTTTGCTTAAGACAGTCATTCTCGATTGTAGTTTATACTTAAGACTTAATTTTTTATTTTTAAGATTTATTTTTTGTGTTTTGACAAAGAGAGACAGCGAGAATGGGGAGGTCCCAGAGCAGTCTCCATAGTTGACAGCATTCATTTTCCATATAGTTTCATTCCACAGGTAGGTGTGGGGCTGCGCAGGGCAGGAACTGGGCCAGGAGGCTCCCGCATAGGCCTGGGCAAGAACTGAACTGGGGGCACACCCCAGTTCAGCATATGGGTCCACATGGGCCAGGTCCGGGATTCGATCCTCAGTTTCCGGGGCTACAAAACAAGCACTTAACCCGCTAAGCCATCCCATCTTCCCTGAGACTTAATTTTTTTCCATGTAATATTTTTATATATGGAGAAACCAAGAGGCTCAACAGGATAAGCACTCTCTTTGCAGCCCCCGGGATCAAGGATTGCATCCCGGCCCTTGTGAACCCATGTTCTGAACTGGGGTGTGCTTCACATGCAGGAGGCCCCTGCTTTGGTTTTCGCCACGCACGCACGCACGCACGCCCACCCACCCATTCGGCCTCCAGCCCAGTTCCTGCCCTGGGCCGCTCCCGCCCACCTGTGTGAAAAGAAACCATGCTGGAACTGATGACGTACAACTTCGGAGAGTGCTCTGGGTCCTCCTTCTTCTCTTTGTCTCTCTGTCTCTGTCAAAAACAATAAAATAAATCTTAAAATTATATATATATAAATATTTTTATGTACAATATATACTTTTTTGTTTAATTAGTAGTTTATAAAGTACCTTTTTGTTTCTTCTCTGTTAGGTCCAACTATTTCCAGTATTTCAGGTTAGTAGGTAAATCATTATTCTTCAAATGCCGTAGTGTGCTAGCAACTATTTTTTTTAATCTGTTCTTGAACCTTTTCAAAACTGGCTTAATGTATGTGAGAAAGTAGTCTTTGGACAAAAATGTAGGGCCAACAAATTGTTCCTCTAATTCAAACTTGTCCAACCCACAGCCCACAGGCCACATGTAGCTGAGGACAGCTTTGAGTGCAGCCCAACACAAAACCATAAACTTTCTTAAAACAGTATGACATTTTCTTTGTGATTTTTTTTTTTTTTTTTTAGCTCATCAGCTATCATTAATGTTAGTGTACTTTATGTGTGGCCCAAGACAGTTCTTCTAGTGCGGCTCAGGAAACCCAAAAGGTTGGACACCCCTGCTGGACACATCTTGCAGGCTGCTTCCAGGCTAACATTTCAAAAGCATGATGAATTTATTTAAATTATATCTCAATTTTTTTAATTAAAATCAAATCACAATTTCTGCTTCATCATTTATGTCTTCTATCTCTATTTTGGACTCTATTAATACCCTGCGACTATCTGTTTCCCACCATTTTCCAACTTTGTAGTATAAAGAGCATATGTATTACATTAGGCATATATATAGATTTGTTTGTTGGCTTCTTCCCTTACTATACATAAACATGAGCATGTTACTTCTATGAATCTTAGTTTCTTTAGAGAGGGGTAATAATAGTATCTAGCTCTTAGAATTGGATGTTACAAAGATTAAGAGCCCATTTAACGTGGCAAGTAAATTGCTTGCCATATAATATTTATATCTAGAACTTTGACAGACATGTCTAATCATTGTCCTTCAGGTATCCTGTGTTCTCACCACTCATTTATTTATTCATCTATCATTTGCCAAAATGTTGTCGATACTTAGAAGTGAATGTGAGAAAAATAAATGACATACTCCCTTTCATCTAGTAAATCACACCCTAGGATAAGAGATAAAAACAAACAAATAAGTATTTTAAAATAAAAGTGGATAAAATAAATTTTCTCTTATCTCTTTTCACTTGTTTGAGTCCTTTCTGTCATTTACTAATGAATTGCCAGTTTCCATAATAACACAATGTTATGATTGTGTACCTATCTTTTATGGAGCATTTATATTTCTTTACTTGTCTTTCTCAGCTATTAGACTATGAAATTCTTGAGTTTGAACAGTTCTGCTGAGGTTGGCAGTTTTGTTTTGTTTTCCTATAAAGGAGCAGATAGTACATATTTTAGACTTTGTGGCTGCATGGATTTGCACTACTTACTGTGCTGTAGGAGCATAAAAATGGCCATAGATACATTCTAAACATTGGGTATGACTGTATTATAATAAAACTTTATTTATAAAATAAACAGGAGACCAGATTAGGCCTATAGGCCTCAGTTTGCCGACCCTGGCAATGCTTCATACCCTTTGCCTAGCAAATACAACACACTCAGTAAATAATTAATACATATTGAACACTATGTTCTGAGTGCTATTCTAAACAATTTTACATGCATCAGTTTACTTAATCCATAAAACGCAAGTTTATGAATTTGTGTTGGGCCACATTCAAAGCTGTTCTTGTCCACATGCGGCCCGCAGGCTGTGGGTTGGACAAGCTTGGTCTACTTAGAATAACAAGACAGTCAACAGAAAATGATTTGAGTCAAAAAGAGATTTCAGTAAACCAATCGGCTGTGAGATAGAAGATTTCTTAGCTTTCTTATACACCAGCAATAACCAACTATGAAAAAGAAAAAGTAGAAGCCAATGATAAAATACTTAAGAAATTTAAAAAATATGCAACAGCTTATACCCGTGGTTTGTCCCTAAAGTATGTAACATGAAAGACAGAGGCATTTATGACTGGGTTTTCTCCCAGACATTCCTCGTATAAATAAAACTATAAGAAGATGTAAATAGATAGAGAAATACTGTATCCCTAAATGTGTCAACTTAATATATAAAATTGGCATTTCTCAACAAATTAAGTCAGTATAATCCTAATTAGTAATCCAACAGGAATTTTAAAATGGAATTTGACAAATGGATGCTTCAAATTTTGAGGAGAATTCTACAAGATTGACTAAGTAAATTTTAAAAAGAAAGCAAGACAAAGGGGAACCTACCTGCCAGAGATCAAAACATACTATAAAATTGCAATTATTAAAATAATAAGAATTTAGAGTAGTAATAGGAATGTTGATCAAAGGAACTGAAAGAGAACTCATGAGGAGCTCCATGGATACAGAAGAATTTATATGATAAACAAGTAAAGGAAGAGCTAGTCTATTAATGCTAGAGTATAATTGTCTGTCCATTTGAAGTAAAGATAATTAGGTACTCAGTTTGTGGTATTCCCAAATGGACTAAACATAAGTAAACACAATGGCAAAAAGAAGTTAATTTCTAAAAATTGGGGGGCAAAGAAAGCCTTTTCAGTTGAGACATCAAACTGAAATGCCATTTAAAAAGGCAAGCAGGGAAAGCTGGGATGGCTCAGCGGGTTAAGCGCTTGCTTTGACGCCCTGGGGACCAAGGATCAAATCCCGGCCCCGGCCTATGTTGAACCATGTGCAGGGCTGGGGTGTGCCCCCAGTTCAGTTCTTGCCGGGGCCTATGCGGGAGGCTCCCGGCCTGGTTCCTGCCCTGTGCAGCCCTGTGCCCACCTGTGGAGTGAAACTATATGGAAAACTAATGTCAACTATGGAGACTGCTCTGGGCCCTCCCCCTTCTCTCTGTCTCTCTCTGTCAAAAATCAATAAAATAAATCTTAAAAACAAAACAAAACAAAACAAAACAAACCCGGCAAGCAATAGATTGAGATAAACTATTTGACATGTAATAGAAAAAGATATTCAGATTATACAAGGTGTGCCTACTAATCAGTATGAAGAAGACAACCTTCTTCTAGAAAATGAAAATGACTAGGTTGGAAATTCATAAAAATAGAAATCTAGCCAATAAAGTTTTGAAGAGATACTCAGCCACACGATTAATCTGAGAATTTTCAATGAAAACATCAATGAGATACAATTAAAAAACAAAAACTTTATGAATAAAATAAGGCAAAATTTGGAAAATTTTTATATTAGATTAAAAATGGAAAGTAGGTACTCATAAACTTGAAATGAATATAAATAGCTTCATCTTTTTAGGAGAAAATTTTGACATTATCAATTTTAAAAGTGCATATTTCTGAACCAGAAGTTTCATTTCTGTATATCTATAATATGGAAATACTATCATAGGTACATAGAGAATGTATAGTAACATGGTTATTCCTTGCAGAGGAGGAACTGTATGCAGAAAAATGGAAGCAAATTGTGTTTATTATTAAAATAATGAAATTATGGTATGCCCTTACATAGAATATTGGGCAGCCATGAAAAAGAGAATGAAGTAGATACAGATACACTTTTTAAGGAAAGTCTTAAGATATTTTTCATGAATAAGCAAGACATTAACCAGTACATGTGATTTAATTTATGTAACAGACACTGCCAGAAAACCTCATACACAGGTAAGTACAGAGACCAAGTCTAAAAGGGTACCGTCCATTGTGGGTAACCACAAAAATGGTAGTTAGATTTGGGGGCAGAAGGAAGAGTTAAATATAATGTCTATAAGTATGTTTTAAAATACTTTATAAAGGGGAAGCCAGGGTGATTCAGTGGGTTGAGCACTCACTTTGCAGCCCCAAGGTCCGAGGATCCAGTCCTGGTCCTGGCCCTGGCTTATGTGGACCCATATGCTGAACTGGGGTGTGGCCTCAACTTGGCTCTTGCCAGGGAGAGCTTCCTATGTGAGAAGCCCCCCATTTGGCCCCCAACTTGTGGGGACATGTCTGCCATGTGGGAGGACCCCAGCCCGTTTCCCACCTTGTGCAGCCCCCACCCACCTATGTAGAATGAAACTGTGTCGAAAACTAATGACATACAGCTGTGGAGACTGCTCTGGGCCCTCCTCCTTCTCTCTGTCTCTCCTCCTGTCAAAATTAAAAAAAAATATTTCATAAAACATACAACTTTTGTGATGTACCAAAAAAAATAAAACATAATTTGGATTTGATGATTATTAGTCCTTGTTAGACCCATACCTGCTTGGATAGCCTTGATGTACAAGGGCTGTATGGAAAAAAATCTAACCATTGTCAGTATAATGAGAACAGTTACATGACTGAGTACTTTCCAGACAAGACTTGAATGTCTGTTTTCTCTGTAATTTTATTTTAAGATTTATTTTATTGTTCAAGGGAAGGTGAGAAAGAGTGAGAGCCTTGCACAAGGGAGGTGAGAACCTTCACCACAGGGCTCGGTGATAACCAGTTGTACCATAGTTCAGCATATGGGTTTGCCTGGGCCAGGCTGGGGATTCGATCCCTGGACCCCTTGGTTGCAAAGCAAGCACTCAACCTGTTGTGCTATCCTGGCATTCCCCACTTGCTGTGTAATTTTTAACAGCACCTCCCTTTGCTTGCAAAAGCTTCCCAATTGGAGTCTGAAGTCATTGGTACTTTTTAAAATAGTGGATTCAGCATAGTATTGTTTCTGATGTTGTATTAGAGCGAGTTAAGGAGTAAGAGTTATAGACTAGTGTATCTCAACTTTTTTTTTTTTATATCTTTTTATATTTATAGAGAGTAATTGTTTTTATCTTCAGTGCATATTTATTTCTATTTTAGTTTTGACAGATAGAGAGAGAGACAGAGACAGAGACAGCTAGAG
Source organism: Craseonycteris thonglongyai (assembly GCA_004027555.1). Taxonomy (NCBI): domain Eukaryota; kingdom Metazoa; phylum Chordata; class Mammalia; order Chiroptera; family Craseonycteridae; genus Craseonycteris; species Craseonycteris thonglongyai. The sequence goes on from PVKE010023319.1 coordinate 16,971, forward strand.
AACCGAACTGTGGGAACTCCCCAGTTCAGCATGTGGGTCCTGCCTGGGCCGGAGCCGGGATTCGATCCTTGGTCCTCGTGGCCTCAAAGCGAGTGCTCAACCCGCTGAGCCGTCCCGGCTTTCCCTATCTCAACTTTTATAATCAAACCTGTCAACCAAGATAATTTTGGTGTACTTTATTTTCTGAATTTCTATTATAGAAGTGATTTTCATTTTCAAATATGAACCACAGTTACCTGGATACCGGTACTTTGATTCCCTCTCTTTAATATTATTATAGAGTTTAGTATTTTAAGCAATTTGGTGGTAAATTCTTAGAAGTGCTAGTGGCTTAAGCTGACCACAGACTGAAGAGGAGGATTTTTTTTTAAGTTACACAAGGGGGATGCCCCAATGGCTCAGTGGTTTTGAATGCTCACATTGCAGCCCCAGGGTCCAAAGATCGAGTCCCAGCCCTGGCTCATGTGGCCCCATATGCTGAATTCATGTGAGCTTCCCTTGTGGGAGGCCTCTGGTTTAGTTCCTGCCCAAGGAGTGCTTCCCATGTGGGAGATGTGAGGCCCCCAGCCTGGTCTTCTCTGCACAGCCCCACACCCAACTGTGTGGAATGAAACTAGGTTGAAAACTAATGACATACAAACTATGGATACTGCTCTGGGCCCTCCCGCTTTTCTCTCCATCAAAAACAAAATACTTTTAAAAAAAAAGTAGCATGAGGAAATATGGGTATGTTTAGGCAATAGATTTAAACTCAGACATAGTTGTAGATTTATAAACAAAGAATTTGGTTATATCAGAAATGAGAACATTGAAATACTGGATTCTACAGACAAATAGTTTTTCTTATGGAAAATATTGAAATGTTTCTTGATGTTTTTATGATACGGTAAAATTCTCAATTTGGAAGGAATTGATAAAGGAAACATTAAATTTAGTGATGTAATAGTAAGCCAGGAACTTTTACAGGGAAAGTCAAATGCTTCTGTTATGAACCTGGATGCTAAGGTGATGAATTAAATAATCTAGAACATTTAAACAGTTATGACTATTTTTCATATGTAGGAAAAGGTAACAGAAAGATTGGACATGTTAAGTAGAGGTATCTTCTAGATTAAAATTGAAGTGTGTTAGACATTGCTGAACAAAAAATTAGTGCACATGAAGACATAGCAATAGAGACTATGCAAAATGAAACACAGAGAAAAGAGAATTGTTTAAAAAGGTAAACTGGGATTCCGGGATAAATTAGCAGGTTGAGCACTTGCCTTGCAACCTTGAGGACCAGGGATGGAATTTCAGCTCTGGCCCGTGCATAGCCCGTATGCTGAACTGTGGCATAACTGGTAACTGCTGAGGTGGCAGTGAAGGTTCTCATCTCCCATACAGGAGGCCCCTGGTTCAGTTCCCGCCCCGCATGGCCCCACCTCCACCTGTGTGGAATGAAACCATGTCACCATTAATAATGTACAACTGTGGAGACTGCTCTGGGCCCAACCCCCTTCTCTCTCTCTCCCTCTCCCTTTAACTCATTCTTTTTCAGCTCTTGAACAATACAATAAATCTTTAGAAAAATAAGATGAACTAAAAAAAGTATTTGAAGAAATAATGGCCAAATTTTTCCAAATTTGATTAAAACTATAAACCACAAAACAATAAGCATAATAAAGGGGAGGCACAAAGGAACATCATAGTTAAATTGCTAAAAAGAAAAAAGTCTTAAAAGCAGCCAAAAAAAAAAAAACAGAAAAAAGGTAAAATTCACAATAGGTTTCTCATCAGAAGCAATGTAAGCTAGGAAATAATGGGCACTATCTTTAAAAGACTAAAAGAAAAAACTGTCAACCTAGGATTCTTAGCCCAGCAAAATTATCTTTGAAAAATTAGGCAAAATAATGATTTTAAACATACAAACCTGGAAGAATTCATTACCTTTGCTCCTTTATTAAACATGTTAGATGATTTGAGTCCTTCAAGCAGAAGGAAAATTACACCATATGAAAACCTGGACCTTCAGGAAGAAACTATGTGGGTAATATTAATATATAAGACTTTGAGAAAATTTAAATATCTTTAAAAGACATTTGACTTTGACATAAATATGATAATGACTGTATGGTTTATAACGTGTATAACTAAAATATATCATAATACCATAAGGAAGTAGGGAGATGGTAGGTATATTGCTGTAAGTTCTGGTACTTGTACGTGAGGTAGTATAGGTTAAACCAATGCTACTTATACGGTGATAGGTTAGACTATGAAAACTTAGTCTGTGTTAAGTTACAGGTGCATATTATAAACCCTATAGTAGCCACTAAAGTAACAAAACAATTATAGTCTAAAACAACAAGGGAAATAATATAAGAAATAATTCATAAAATAGATAGGGAAAAGGGAATAAAGAGCACAGGTGACAAAAAGCAAATTGCAGGATGGTAGAGTTAAACCCAAACATGAGTATCAATCACATTACATATATATGGTCTGAACACTGTATTAAAAAGCAGAGCTCATTGGATTAGATTTTAAAATGCTCAAGTGTATCACATCTACAAGAAACCCACTTTAGATTCTTTTTTTTTATCTTTTCACATTTATAGAGAGAAATTATCTTTTTGTCTTCAGTGCATATTTATTTCTATTTTACTCTTGACAGATAGAGACAGAGACAGAGACAGAGACAGCTAGAGAACCGAACTGTGGGAACTCCCCAGTTCAGCATGTGGGTCCTGCCTGGGCCGGAGCCGGGATTCGATCCCCGGTCCTCGTGGCCTCAAAGCGAGTGCTCAACCCGCTGAGCCGTCCCGGCTTTCCCCAAGAAACCCACTTTAAATATAAGAGACATATAAGTAAAAAGAAAAGATATACAATGCTAACACTATCCAAAAGAATGCCGGAGTGACTATATTGGATCAGAAGTTAGATTTCAGAGCATACTGATACCAGGGATAAAGAGGGTCAATTCATAATAATTGAGGTTAATTTGTCAAGAATTTTTTATTAGGGTGACAAATGTTAGTAAATTATATAGGTTTCAAGTAGACAATGATATAGTAAGTCCTCTGTGTGTTGCATTGTGTGCTCACTACCCATGGTTAGTTCTGCCATCACCATATATTTGATCTTTCTCCTTCACTACCCCCACTCCCTTTACCCTTTGGTAACCACTAAAATATTTTGTATCCATTAGTTTGTTTGTTTGTTTGTCTTGTTTCTTTATTGCTTTCAATTTTATATCCCACATGAGTGAAGTCATAAAGGTTCTTCTTTTTTGTCTGACTTAGCATGATAATCTCAAGATCCATTCATGTTGTTATAAATGGCATTAGTTCATTTTTTCTTATGAGTATTATTCCATTGTGTGTATACACCAAATCTTCTTTACCCAATTGTCTATTGAAGGACACTTTGGTTGTTTCTTTATGTTGGCCACTGTGTATAATACTGCAATAAACGTCAGGGTACATATATCTTTGCAGACAAAAATTTTCAGATTTTTTTTTTGTTGATACCCAGAAGAGGGATTGCTGGGTCATAGGGTAACTCAAATCTTAATTTTTTGAGGAAACTTCACACCATTTTTCCTAGTGGCTATACCAGCTTCCTTTTTTGAACAGCGGTGTATGTGGGTTCCTTTTTTCCCACAGCCTCTCTAACACTTACTATTTGTCTTATTGATAGCCAATTTAACAAGTATGCGGTTATCTCTCATTGTGATTTTGATTTGCATTTCCCTAATTGCTAGTGAAGTTTAGCATTTTTTCATATGTCTTTTGGGCCATTTGTATGTTTTCTTGTGAGAAGTGTCTATTCAGGTCCTCTGCCCATTTTTAAATTGGATTTTTTTTTTGCTGTTGTTGATTTGTAGGAGTTGTTTATATATTTTGGATACTAGTCCCTGATTGGAGGTGTCATTTGCAAATATCTTCTCCCATTTGGTTGATTGTCTCTTTTGTTGGTTTCTTTTACTATGCAGAAGCTTTTTAGTTCAATATAATCTCATTCATTTATTTTGGCTTTTACTTTCCTTGTCTTTGAGGTCAAACTCATAAATTCCTCCCTGAACATAAGGTCCATAAGTTTAGTATAAATGTTTTCTTCTATGCACTTTATTGTTTCAGGTCTTATATGTGAGACTTTGATCCATTTTGAATTAATTTTGGTATATGATGACAGATCTCAGTATAGATTCATTCTCTTGCACATGGCTTTCCAATTTTTTCAAAACCATTTATTGAAGAAGCTTCCTTTTCTCTGTTGTATGTTTTTGACTCCTTTGTCGAAAATCATCAGCCCATACAAGGTCTGACAATTAAGTTTGCAAACTTGCCACCCTGCACTTGTCACTGTACAGACAACTCAGTAAGGTGTCTTTTTTTTTCTAATTTGTTAAGATTTATTTTTATTGTTTTTTGACAGAGAGACAGACAGAGAGAGACAGAGAGAAGGGGGAGGGCCCAAACAGTCTCCATAGTTGACAGCATTAGTTTTCCATATAGTTTCACTCCACAGGTGGGCATGGGGCTGCACAGGGCAAGAACTGGGCCGGGAGCCTCCCGCATTAGCCATGGCAAGAACTGAACTGGGGGCATACCCCAGTTCAGCATATGGGTTTGCCTGGGCCAGAGCCGGGATTCAGTCCTCAGGCTCTGGGGCTGCAAAGTGAATACTTAACTTGCTGAGCCATCCCAGCTTCCACAAAGTAAGGTTTCATAACCATGTTATATCAGTGTCTCACAGCTGTGTTCATGTCAACATGTATTGGTGTCTTGCTTAGTAGTGTTCATTATTGTTTCATGTTTTTGTGCACTGTATAAAGAACGTTGGATCTTGAAATAGAGCAACAAACAAACATGAAATTTCTTGTTAAACTTGGCAAGAGTGGAAATGAATTCAGGGACATGTTAGTCCAAGTTTATGGGGATAATGCCATGAAGAAAACAGCAGTGTATAAATAGGTTAAATGCTTTTCTGAGGGGAGAGAAAACATTACTGATAAGGAGAGGTCAGGGAGGCCAGTAATGAGCAGAACTGATGAAAACATTGCAAAAATTTATCAAATTGTGCATCAGAATATTTGGCTACCTATGAAAAGCATAGCAGACCAAGTAAACATCAATAGAGATGCAGTTACGAAAATCTTCACTGAAAGTCTTGCAATGAGAAAGATATGTGCAAAAATGGTCCCAGAGGAGCTCACCAATGAACAAAACCAAAGGAGAGACAAAGTTTGCCAAGACCTTTTTGAGAGGCAAGATGATGTTTTGGTCCGTGCTAATCTGGTTATGAAACATGGGTGTACCAATGAGACTCTGAAACAGCATCAAAGTGCACAATGGAAGTCAGTCAATTCTTAACTACCAAAAGAGTTCCGTCAGTCTCTTGATTTGAAGAGTCAAACCATATTGTTGACCTTTTTTTGATATCAGAGAGATTGCTCATTATGAATTTGTACCAACTGGACATTCAGCCAAGTTGACTATTTGGAAGTGCTGTAAAGGGTGTGCGGAAAAGATGAAAATGACCTGAACTTTTTGCCAGCAACTCTTGGTCCTTGCATCATGACAGTGCACCATCTCACGTGACACTGTCTCTGAGGGCGTTTTTAGCCAGTAGATAAAGAACTGTATTGGAACACCCTCCCTACTTACCTGATCAGCCCCCAATGACATTTTTCTTTACCCAAAGATAAAGGAAATATTGAAAGAAAGACATTTTGATGACATTCAGGACATCAAGGGTAGTGTGATGGCTCTGTTGGTCATTCTAGAGAAAGAGTTCCAAAACTGCTTTGCAGCATGGACTAGGTGCTGGTGTTCATACATGGCTTTCCAAGGGGAGTACTTTGAAGGTGACTGTAGTGATATTCAACAATGAGGTGCTTAGCACTTAAGGATGATTTGCAAACCTAATTGTCATACTTTGTATATATGTGGATTTATTTCTGGGTTTTCCATTCTTTTCCACTGATCTGTATGCCTATTCTGCCAATACCATGCTGTTTTGATTATTCTTGCTTTCTGTAGTATAAATTGAAGTTTGAGAGTTTGATGCCCCTAGCCATGTTCTTTTTTTGTAGGATTGCTTTGGCTATTTGTGGGCCTTTATGGCTCCATGCAAATCTGATGGTTTTTTTTAATTTGTTTCTTGAAAAAATGGCCATTGGCATCCTGATGAATGTTGTATTTAAATCTGCATACTTTACGTTATATGGCCATTTTAACTATGTTCATTCTTCCAATCCAGGAACACAGGATATTTTTCAATTTCTTTGTCTTCAATTTCTTTTAATAGTGTCTTAAGGTTTTCAGTGTGTAAGTCCTTCACATTCTTTAAGTTTATTCCTAGGTACTTTTTTGTTGTTTTCGCTGTTGTGATTGCAAAAGGTATTTTTTGTTTGTTTGTTTGTTTTTGTGTTCCCTGAAATTTCATGTTATTATAGTGTATAGTACAGGGTGGTCAAGAAATTTGTGGTATGGGGGTAATTGGAGAGTTGGGAGCACTAGTACAAATAGTTTGATTGTGTGACTTAGTATATATGCCAAATTTCAGCATACTTGTGTTCGTGTTCTTTTAGATATTGTTGAAGAAGCATGTCAAGTGTAAAGAAAACCCTAAGTACAGATAAAATTGAATTTTGCGCTGTCATTAAGTTCCTCACAAAACTAGGGAAAACATTTCAAACCATTTTGGAAGAGATGTTAGTGGTTTACATGGTTTACAAGTGGCATAGCCTCTTCAAACAAGTCAAAGAGTTGATTGAACATGACCTCTGTCTCAGACACCCTATTGAGGTTACTTCCTCAGACATGGTCAAAAAAGTTGAAAACTCATAGTGGAAGATGCCAGATTGCATAAAAAGCAGCTTGCAGAAACGGTTATAGTGTCACCTACAACCATTTTGAGTATTCTCTATCAGCATCTAAGTTATGTCAAAAATCACAGCTAGATGGGTATGGAGAATATTCATGCTGCTTCAAAAACAACACATCAAGTGTTCATGACATTTTTTGGACCTCTGCAGAGATGACAAAGATGAAGTTTTAAGTTGGATTGTCATTGGAGATGAAACTCGGTTTTATCACTATGAGCCTAAATCAAAGCAGGAGTTTATGCAGTGGCATTAAAAGGGTACGCCACCCCCTAAGATGATCAGGGTGTCACAGTCACCTGGAAAAATCATGGCTACTGAGTTTTGGAATACAGAGGGTATCCTGATCCATTACATGGGTGTCACAATAACTGGAGAGTACTATTCCAGTCTGCTGAAATAGCTAAAAGAATCTGTGAAGGAGAAAAGATGAGAAAATGGGCCAAGGGGTGCTTCATCTGCACAAAAACATGCCCATGCACAAGAGCACTGTTGTGTTGGCTACTCTTCATGACTGTACTTGCAAATGGTAACCCAACCACCTTCTTTACAGTCCAGACCTGGCTTTGTCTGATTATTATATGTTCCCAAATATGAAAAGACAACTTCAGGGGCAGAAATTTACAGATGACAAAGAGGTTAAAGCTGCCGTTTTGAGGGCAAGAACAAAAAAATTTTCTGAGGGCATAAATAAATCTATTGAAAGATCTGACAAGTGTATTAGGGTTAAGGATGAATATGTTGAAAAAGAAAAATAGTAGTTTTATTTTACCCGTTTTTCCCTACATTCTGGAATTTCTTTTTTATTTTTTTATTTTTTTATTTTAATATTATTATATTTTATTGTTAAATTTAATGGGGTGGCATTGCTTGGTAACAATCAGACAGTTTCCCAATGTACAACTCCACATCACATCACCCATGCATCGCATTAT
>PVKE010023320.1:0-24756 GCA_004027555.1 Craseonycteris thonglongyai
ACAACTTTTTCATATTTACGAACAAATAGTACAACAACTTATACATTGCAGTTGATAAAAAAATTAAATTGCATTTTAAGTTAGTAAAAATCTATCTTGAAAAAGTGTCGGAAAATCAAATTTTTTAGGTACCGCATGTACGGAATGCTGCTATCAAAAGTTGGGTCTGGAAATTTATTTTCTTCATGAGCCTATATCTTGAAAACTTTAGTGATTTAAAAAATAAAAAATAGTTTTGAACATATATTTTACTTATCTACCCATACCTCGCTGGAATGCACCTTATACTGAAACACAGTGTATAAACATAGTATGCATTTCACACCCCTTCTTCCCCCTTAGACTATGCCTATGACAAGTCGATCACAACACACTTTTAAGATAAAAAGTAGATCTTATATACAGAAAAGTTGGCCACCCCTGATCTAGAGAATATTAAGAATGTGTAGTGAGGGGCAATTCCATCAAGATATTACAGTGGTCAGCAACAGACCTCCTAGAGATGAAAGCAGTGACTTTATACTCCACTGTCTTTGGTCCTAGTCTGCTGCTGGTTTTGTCCCCAAGCAAGAGTTTTACTTTTACCCATTTAGTTATATTTATCTCTGAGAAATTCTGTTTATGACAGAATTATTGGAAAGGTTATAGTGAACCTCATGTATGTGCTATACCAATGCTCATCCATTTTTGCCCTGACCATATCTTGTGATTTGAGTTTTATGAGAGGGTAAACTATTCTAGGTTTGCAGTACAAGATATGACAGATAGTTAAGTTTGTGAACTCACCCTAGAAACAGTGCTACATACCTCATTGCTAAATATCACTACAGTCACCTTCGAAATACTTCCTTGGGAGGTTATGCACCGATGCCAGCACTTAATCCACCCTTCAAAGCAATTCTGGAACTCTGTTTCTGGAAAGGTCATCAGAGCCACTGTCACATTACCCTTCATGTCCAGAATGTCATCAAAATGTCTTCCTTTGAATATTTCCTTTATCTTTAGGTAAAGAAAAAAGTCGCTGGAGGCCAGAGCAGGTGAGTAGGGAGGGTGTTCTAATACAGTGATTTTTTTACTGGCTAAAAACTCCCTCACATACAGTGCCATGTGAGCTGGTGCACTGTGGTGATGCAAGAGCCATAGTTGTTTGTGAAAAGTTCAGGTCATATTTGTCTTAACTTTTTCATGCAGCCTTTCAACATTTCCTAATAGTCAACTTGGTTGACTGTCCAGTTGGTACAAATTCATAATGAATAATCCCTCTGATTATTCAAGAAAGGTTAGCAACATTGTTTGACTCTTGATTTGGACTGATGAAACTTTTTTGATCGTGGAGAATTGGGTGACTTCCACTATGCATGCACTTTGATACTTTATTTTGGTGTCTTGTTGGTACACCTATGTTTCATTACCAGTGATGAAAACATTGTCTTGGCTCTCCAAAAGGTCTTGGCAAACTTGGATTCTATTTGCTTTTGTTCATCAGTGAGCTCCTTTGGGACCATTTTTGCACACACCTTTCTCATGCCAAGATTTTCAGTGAAGATTTTCCTCTTTCTGTACTGATGTTTATTTGGTCTGCTATGCTTCACATAGTCAGCCAAGGATTTTGACTTACAATTCGACAAATTTTTGCGATGTTTTCTTATGTTCTGTTTGTTACTGTAAATCCTGACCTCTCTTCATCAGTGATACTTTCTCTCCCCTCAGAAAAATATTTAATCCATTTGTACACTGCCGTTTTCTTCATGGCATCATCCCCACAAACTTGGACAAACATGTCCCTAATTTCACTTCCACTCTTGCCAGTTAAACATGAAGTATTTTTAAAGATTTATTTTATTGTTTTTGACAGACAGAGAGAGACAGAGAAGGGGAGGGCCCAGAGCAGTCTCCATATTTGTACGTCATCAGTTTTCAACATGGTTTCATTCCACATGGGTGGGGGCCACGAAGGGTGGGAACTGGGCTTGGGGGCCTCCCACATGGGAGGCATGCCCCCACAAACCAGGGGCCAACCAGGGGCCAAGAACCAAACTAGGGGCATCCTGCATGGGTAGCAAGCCCAAGTTCAGCGTATAGGTCCACACAGGCCAGGGCTGGGGCCAGGATTCGATCCTCGGTCCCCAGGGCTGCAAAGCGAGTGCTTGACTCCCTGACTTATCCTGGCTTCCCCTGAACAAGAAAAGTCATGTTTATTTGTTGCTCTAATTCAAGCTCCAAATTCTTGTGATAGAACACAAAAACACTCAACAACAATAATGAACGCCACTCAGGAAGACATTGCCACTTATTGACATGAACACAGCTGTGAGACACTGAGATACTAAGGTTATGAAATCTGACCTAGTTGTACAGTGTTGCCAACATGAACATACAGTGGCAAGTTCACAAACGTAACTGTCAGACCTTGTATGTAGCTAAAAACATTTTAAAAACACTGATTTCAGTATCCCTCACTTTTAAAGTTCACTCATTCACAGCTAAAAGCAAAGAAAAAGAAAAACCCCAATTCTTAAACAACAGAAAATATACTTTCAAAAGAGTCACGTATCCAGTGAACAGGGAATATTAGACCAAAACCTGCTAGTTACTTAACTGACCTTGCCACATCTTCCCGTCACCTTAGCTGCAACATGGAGAGCAATACAATTTTGTCTTAAGGTTTACAAAGCCTTTTATCAATGATCCTCAAATCTCAGTTCCACAGAATGAAAATCCCCACCAAACTTTAAAGTTCTTTCCTCCCCTCTCTCCTTTAGCATTATGTACAGATTCACATGTCAAAAATTCATGTTTGATTCCATCACAACAGATTTTATGACTTGTTAGGTCTCAATGGTTCATAACTGTATAGAAACCTAACTTGGAATTTCATGGGATTCAGATTCATTTTAGGTTCTTTATATGTCAAGCATTTGTTTGTAGTTCAATGTTATAAGTGTGCTGTAAAATAAAGAAGTAAATCTTTTTAGTGTCTGACACTAAAAATGTTACACTAAATTTAAAGTACAACTTAACTGAAAAGATTAACACCTGAGGAGTATTTAGACTATTAGTTTCTGAAAAAGGAATCTTTGTTGTCTGTGTCTAGGATCTGATAAAAGCTATTTAGCCCAAGTTGTAAGATTTGTCTTACCCATTTTATTTATTTATTTATTTATTTATTTTTAATTTAAATGTGTGTGCCTCACAGGCATGGTAGAACTTTCAAGGTAAAACAAGGCAATTCCAGGCTAGCTTTAAAGCCTTTTGCTCTCTTTGGTCCTTTAACTACTCAGTAACTTATTTCTTATGTCAGGTGACTAAGACATCTTTAGAAACAGTCAGGTGGGTTTCACATAGGAGGAATTTTCTTCTAGCAGCAAAATCAGGATAAAGGATAACCTAATTTTTCAGAATGGCTTTTTCAGAGAGGTTAGGCAACAGAGACATGGGTTTTCTCCAAGCTTAATCTTATACTTCACTTTATGGGTATAAGAGAACATAAGCTCTTCAGGGCTAAATCCTATAAAGCATCTCCTCTGGCCCCTGAGGCAACGCCTGGTGGAAGCCTGTATGTAGCCTCAGATGATGATGGAGCACTATACTTGTGGGGGCTGACTTAGCTAAAGAGTAATAGGTACCATTTAGTGAGTGCTTGCTGTGGGTCTGTTACTGTGCCAACTCTACTGCTTTATCACATTTAATCTTTAAGGACTGAAGTCATTTAAGATAACTTCCTTTTTACAGAAGTCCATGTTGTTCTGAAAGCCAAAAAATTATGGATTTAAATATCAGAGTATGGGTGTCCTGATCCTTGTTCAAGCCTTCTTTCTCTTTTTACCTCATAGTCCCTTTTCATAGTAAACTTCCAAGGACTAAATCTGCCATCCTTTTTAGAATGCTGTGTTCAGTAGCCTCCATTTACATTTCAGTTTCCATCTTCTCCATGAATTTTCCCTAACCTGTCTAACCCAGCTGATACTCTCTTTCTGAGTCCTCACAGCCCTTACAGTTTTGTAACACAAGTAATCTTTATTGTTTTATACCACTTTCTAATTTGTTTTGTTCTTGAACTAACTGTAACCTCCTTGAGGGATCTGATACCTCTCTATCACCATCCACCCATGGGTTTGAGCTCAGTACATACTTGATTAACAAATGACTGAGAGGTGAGAACCATTTCTTAGGAGGACATAACCCTTGCTTAGGCTGAATGGTGTACAAAGTTCTCAGAATTCACCTATGATTAGAGAAGTAGAGTGTTGTTTCTCTTGTTCCTGTCACTTCTCAGGAGGGAGAAACTTTTCAGCGAAATGAAGAAATCACTTGGAAACAAATTTAAAGTCCAGGTGGGGGAAATCCAACCATAGAATCTTAACTTTGCCTGTGATTCTTTGCATCTTTGCTCAACTCAGTGAACATTATGGGACTGTAAGAAGAATCTTGTGAGGCATACTTTTAGGGGAAATGACTGGAGCCTCAAACACTTCACAAGGCTGTTCTCACCTTTATCTAAAAGATCTCAGTGTGTGCCATATAGTCAGTTGTATGAAAAGCCTAAGAATAATATGCAACCTCAGATATAATGTATTTCTTTCAGTATATGTGCTGCCAAAGCCAGCACAAATGTATTTCTTTTAATATGAGTTTTTAACCATCTTGATAAATAAATTGGTATTACACTAGACTCCATTAGCCTGAACTCAAGCAAACAGCAAAACTTGCTGGAGTGTGCCAGTTACTTGAGTTCCGGTTCACAAAGAGTCTACGTACATTTATCCAGCATCTGCCAATCCCCATGGGTGCCAGTTAACCGAGAGTCTACTGTATTTTTAAAGGATAACCTTCCCTTTATCAAGAAGGATTACTTTTCACACAACTCCACAATGAATCACCTCCTCTGCCTTTCCCAGTTAACAAGAGTAACAAGCTAAGGCTAAGGAGTTTTGCACAGCATTTCACTGCATGACCCTTGTCTTGAGCAAAAACCCACGAGCTTTCTCATGCTTTCCTCAAGCTCCTAGGCCAAGCAGTTCCTTCCTTTTCTTCGAATGTAATAGCAGTAGTCACTTAAGTCTTGTCAGCCCAAATCTGATGAATGTGATATTCTTTTTAGGGTTTCTGCTCAGAGATTTGTTTGTTTTGATTCATTAAAAAAAAAAAGAAGAAAGAAAAAGAAAAAAAGAATTTTAAAGAGAGGGAGAGAGAGAGAAAGAAACTTAGTTCACCCGTAAACTTTTGTTCCAAGACTGGTGGGCCATGGGATAAGATAAACTGGCAGATTTGCTGCTGTCATAGCAGCCCATCCTAGAGGGCTGACCTCATCCTTGAGGCTGCTCTTGGTACAAAGATCTGGAATTCTCAAAGGCTCACATGCTACAGTTATGTTACTCTTTCCTCTGTGTTTAAGTGTGGACTTTTTTTCTCTCACATTCCTCCCATTTTCTTTAGCTGAGTTGTCTCTAATGATATGATCAGTAGTCTGTATTTTTGTATAGTCTTTGGTGCTATTTGATCAGAACTGCCTCAAGGGTTACTGTGTACAGTTCTTTCCTTACCCAGTATTAAGAGGTACTTATGGTGGATGACATTGTCCCCTTTCTTTAGGAAGCCAAGGCTACAGAAAGCTTACCTAGCAAACGGATGGCAGAGCCAACAAGAGCAGAACTAGGATTTCTGAACCATTATTCCTATCTTTAGTTTCAGAATTGAGATATTATTTGTCTATGTCAATTTAGTGTCACTAGTAGGCAAGCTTGCAGAAAGACTGTATATATTGTTGTATTTTTAAAAAACAGTCCCATATTGTTTATCGTTACTTAGTTTTTATGTACAAGTGACCTGTCTTATCTACATTGCTTTATCAGTCCATTAAAAAAGAGGGAAAGCTGGGATGGCTCAGCGAGGAAAGCGCTCGCTTTGAAGCCCCGAGGACCGAGGATCGAATCCTGGCCCTGGCCCCGGCCCATGCGGACCCACATGCTGAACTGGGGTGTGCCCCCAGTTCAATTCTTGCCGGGACCTATGTGGGAGGCTCCTGGCCCAGTTCCTGCCCTGCGCAGCCCTGTGCCCACCTGTGGAGTGAAACTATAATGGAAAACTAATGTCAACTATGGAGACTGCTCTAGGCCCTCCCCCTTCTCTCTGTCTCTCTCTGTCTCTGTTTCTCTCTGTCAAAAATCAATAAAATAAATCTTTAAAAAAATAAAAGAGCAGAGACCTGGACCATGATTAAAGCCTTTGTGCAAGTGCCTCTGGTAACCTTATTAGTCCCTGTCATCAACACAGTGCTAGTTAGTGCTAGTAGATATAGCTGGGTTAGTGACATGGTGTGGTGTGTATAGAAATTAGTGCAGGGGAAGCTAGGATGGCTCAGTGGGTTAAGCGCTTACTTTGCAGCACCGGGGGCCCGTGTGGACCCATGTGCTGAACTGGGGAGTACCCCCAGTTCAGTTCTCTCTCTGTCTCTGTATCTCTCTCTCTCTCTCTCTCTCTGTCTCTGTATCTCTCTCTCTCTCTCTCTGTCAAAAACAATAAAAAATAAAATAAAATAAGAAAGAAATAAAGAAATTAATGCAGTCTGCTTTCCTGCCCTATGTTTAGCACAGTGCCTGGCAGAGACACTCAGTAAATGCTTGCTGCTGCTGAGGAGTTAACAACCCTGAGGTTGGCTTTATAAGTTGGCATTAGAATTATCTAACTGAAATTATAGGAAAATCACCCCATTGCTTTTTTTTCCTGTAAAATCTGATGGATGCTCTGGATTACCCACAGAAACTCTGGAATCAAAGTGTATGCTTGGGAAAGGCAATCTGCTGGTTTTGTAGTTATTGTAAGGACAAGCTGTTTGGGACTAATGACTGCATCTTCCAGGCCTTCAGCTAAAGCACAGAGATTAGGGAAAAACAACAATCTACCTTTCATTCAATACAAAACCACTATACTCTTTCATATTTTGTTTTGAGTCCATTCCATGCCCCAGGGCTATTCACCTGGTACTCTTGCACCATCTTTATCATCATTATTTTGGGAAGAAGTTTAAGGTAAGCAGAGGTGGGCAGAGAGCAGAGAAGCATCTTAGTTTGCCTACACAATAGATACTGTACAGTACAAAAAAGATTTCACTGCCTTGACTCCATCTGAGCCTAACTGGTTTTCTGGTTTTTGTATTTATAAGTCAATTCAATGTAGTTACTTCAAGTAGCTGGCAGAGGTTTGTTTTGGGCTTCCTGAACAAAATCTAGAACAGGCCCTTCCTAGCCCACGGTTTTCATAAATACTCTTTTCTTAACAAGTCAGAAGCTTCTAGGATATAATTTTTTATTTTTTTACATTCATCTAACACCCTTTTGACATACCTGCTAACTATAGCTGGGGTACTTTTCTATGCACTAGGGATAAATTGATTACAGAAATGACCTTCAAGGAGTTTATAGCTCAGAAGACAGACAATAAACAAATGAGCAATTAATGTATAATTTGATGTCATGTAGCAGTGCATGGTGTGAAGGAAGTGAAGAAGGTAGGTATCATTAGAAGCTTACAGCCTTCATTGGTAACTTGCTGTTTGGGGAGGTTGTTTTATAGGTATTGAGTCACTTTAAGTTTTGAAAGGGAACCTGATAGTTGGGGAAGTCTGGGGAATACAAAATGCTCACTTGGAAGCTGCAGAGAAGAGGTGACTTGTCAAGTTAGTGGTTCAGACATAAATGTCTTTGACTATAGAGTCCACACTCTTTCCAGGGCACCTCTGGGCTTCAAAGCAGTGAGTTTTGCCACCCAAAGAACCTCTGAGTACATTTATTATTTGTTTTCTCTTTCCTTACTTTATCACCTCTTTTCCATTGTTGTAGACTGGTTGAACTGTATTGATTTCACCTCCTTCCTTTCCCTCTGTCTTCTGACTGCCTGTACTTACTAAGAAATACTTTGAACCTTTTACTTTCTTTTTTGATGGGTTTAACATCAAAACTAACACCTAAAGTGTCAAGACTTATTCTGGGGCTCCTGTTTTCCTCTTTTCCTACCACTAATTTAAGGAGGAACCAAAGCCTATAGCCCAAAAATGCCAAGGGCCCTGGTTCTGCCTCCTGAGTAGCTGTCTCTGAAGCAAGTTGTACTGTGGACATCAGCTTCTTCTGTAAGGTGAGGCATTTGGATCAGATGGCCTCCAAGCCCTCTTCAAGCTATAAAGTTCTGTGAACTTCCTTCAGAGAAGGACCACTTATTAAGTGCACTTATTAAGACACTTCTCAAACTCACAACTGCGGATTGAGTGTTTGTTATTCTTATGTAATATTTGCTCTCTTTTACTGATAATAACTGTCTTTAGGCTAGAATCAGTATTTATTATAAACAGAAACAAGGAGTTGGTTATATGTTTGTCTGTACCCTTACCTGTCCCAATAATACCTATTCCATTACATACCTCCCTACCTCTACCAACACACAAACACATGATTCCCAAGCTTGTTATGAAAAAAAAAAAAGTAATAATAATTATATCTTTAAGATTTAATCTTTGGAACCAGTAGGGTATTAGAAATGTGAGGATGATCAGATTTGAGAAAGAACACTGCTAATGCATTATTACCTGCTCTTAGACTCAGAATTAAAATGCTGTCCTGTCTTAATCTGCTAAAGCAGCTGAGAGAACAACCATGAAAAGGGAGTGTTTCCCCCATATCTGAAAAAGAATCAAGGGACTTTCCTTGATGAGACTTCCCACTTTTGTTAGCCCAACTTTCTTTCTCAGTTGGAGATAACGTTAGTGCAGAAGTCCAAGGAGAGAGAAAATGAACTCTTTGTTTTAAGAAAAAGAGGGATGTAGGAGAGCATACAACAGTGTTGGTCCATCTCCTAGGATTTGTGCACCTAACTTTCTAAGTAGAAACTGAACAGCCAGAGGAAGTTCTAAAAGTCTCTGTAACACACATTATGCATAAGGTTTGGGTTGGTGGCCTAGAAATACTGTAGTGATGACAGAAGCAGTTATAGAAATATTTCTTTCTCCCCCATTTTTATTTGTTATGCTGACTGCATATGCAGTCTCTTCATCTCTAAATCTTTATTTAAACATATGGTAATTTACAGAAACTAAGCCATCAGTTTAAATTAAACCTAAATTAAATTCATAGTCAAATACAAATAAAACTCTAAAAACATTTAAAATTAATGATATGCTCAAGAGGATAGGTAAGATGTGTTAGATTTTTTGAATGACTGGCTATGTGAACATTTCAGTTTCTGAAGCAGGTTGAGATCAATATTTTTTTTTACATCCTTTGATTATTATTCCACAATATTCATTTTTTAAATAAACGGTTCTCTTCCTGCCCCCCTTCCTGTTTCTTTTTCCCTCAACCAGGAGGGTTTTTTTTTTCTCTATTCACCTTGTAAAAGCATTTGCTTTGCCCTGAAGCACTAGATATAGACAGAACATGACCTAAGAAGAATTAATAGAATATTTTCTTCCCCGATTTTTTTTTTTTTTTTACCTCAAAATCTATTTGCTACCAAAGTCACTTCTTTGGAAAGAGAAGGGGCAGCAGAGACCCCTAGAACAAAATTTACAGCCTTTTGAGAAAGCAGATTAATGGCAATTGCAAGTAGACTTGAAAATTAAGAAGCTCAGAGCTTGATTCATATTTTTATATTGGCTGTTACTATAGACTCCATCATAGCATTAGAAAAACATCACAAAAATATCAGTGGCTTAACAGTCACCTTAATCACCATAAAAGGGCAAATGAATTTAAGCATAAAATTAATACCGTATTTTCCGGCGTATAAGACGACCGGGCGTATAAGACGACCCCCTAATTTTACAGTTAAAACATAGGTTTAGGCCTATATTCGCTGTGGCTGTAGTCTTATACAGTGAATATAGGCCTAAACCTATGTTTTAAATGTAAAATTAGGGGGTCGTCTTATACGCCCGGTCGTCTTATACGCCGGAAAATATGGTATATGCTATATTTGGAAATGTAAAAATTCACATTCATTCTATCTAAAACATTTTTTCTATTACATAGATTGTCCCAAGGACTAAGAAATGCTCCGTCAGAGAAGCCAAAGTGAGATTATGTATCCACGATTGATCTTGTTTGAGTTTTAAAAGGGGTTTTAATGGATGATTGTTCCTCGATCATACTTTTAAGTTAAACAAATAGGAAAAATTGTGAATAATGAAGTGTTTTATTTAAAAACATTTTTAAATTGATGCTTGCCTATTTAAAAGAATAAAATGCAGACTCTGGGAAACAGCTGTTAGAGAGCATTGATAGAGGTTATGATTTTCAACAGTTGAGTTATAGTTTATGGTACAGATGGTACTTTCGGTATAGCTGAAACAATAATTGATGGTTTCTGTTTACCTCCTCCTCTATTAGATTTAAGTGTGGAATACCTTTTTTCCCCAAGACTGAAAATTTTCAGTTTTCAATTACAGCCTATATCAAAATAAACAACTTTTCTGTTGCATATTCCATACTTCTCTGGGTGTTGGCCCCTCTTTCTTCTTATTATGGTAGGCTTCCCTACATTTGAAATGATAGTTTTAGGGAAATCCTACTTCTTGGTACTAAACTGCAGTTTAAATAGTCTATCTTCAGGCCAAATAACATATAATTTTTCTTCTGGGATACTGAAACCAAAGTCTTGCATTGCTCCAAACAAATTAGCAAAAAAACCCCAAAACTCCTCCAAAGCAAAAATGGTAGGCACCAATGTCATATACTTTAAGAAACTCAACCGGAGTAATTACTAGAAACAGATATATCCTGAATTTTAAGCATGTAAATATGTTATGTTTCAAATGAGAAATAAAATATAGAGCCTATATAAAAAGGGAAATAATTTTGTCACTAATTTCTAAGGTTTTTTTGTTTGTTTGTTTGTTTACAATATATGTTCAGACCAAATAAACTTTTGAGTGGTGAATCAATGTTTCATCTCATTTTTGTTTTGAACTTGACATAGCATATTTTATTTTTAATTCCTCTTCTGCTTCTTATTCAGAAAAGTAAAGTAAAATATGTAGATTTTCAGCATCTACCAAATGTTAAGTTATCACACTGTAAGAATTCATTTATAGTAATAGCCTGTTCAGGGTTTAGATGTAACTAATTATGGTTCAAAATGCCACTGATTAACAAAATTCTCCTCTAAAAGGCTTTACTGTTTAAATTCATATTTGTACATAATTATTGACCAAAATATTTCTCTAGAGAAACTAGCTTTACCTTTGATTTTCAGTGCAGTTTGTCTTTTAACCACTGACTGTAATTGAAAAAGTTTTAACTCAAAACCGTGATAATTGCTTCCTTGTACAAAACCAACATATGCTGTTACTAAGATTTTTTTGAAGCTCAAAATGTGTTTTAATTATTTAAGTTAGGTTCATCCTAATTACAAGATATATCCCTAACAAGAATTTTCTAGTCTTTTATATAAAGATTTACAAAAGGAGGGCAGGGGAGCGGGGTAGTTCACTAACAAATCCAGAACCATGTGTCAGTGTTTTGCACTCTGCTCTTACAAGACTTAAGGGAGTTTTAGTCCGAGGAGAGAGAAGATCAGGAGATAAGAGTTGTGGGATTACAATATACTTCCCCACTCTTCTTCCCCCAAAGATTTCTTAATATAGGCAGATTCAGTGTGTAGCTCACTTGTAAAGAGTATGTAATACACAATTATCTTCCACTTCTCAACATTTAAAATTGAGTCTCAAATCTGTTTTCTCTGTCGAAGAAAACTTTTACTTTCAAGTTTTGTAGGAAATGAAAAGGTTTTGAACCTACCTAGAATTCATTGGAAGCGCTTTTTGGAAACCTGTCCGCTGTTCATGATGCTGATAAATTTAAAAGCCACCTACTGACTACCTGGCTCTCTGACAGCAATGCCCCTTTGCTGGAGCAGAGTGGCTCTCCCAGGCTTACCTGAGCTGCCTGTGCCGGGGCCGGGCGGGGGACGCAGTCGCGAAGCACTACGAGCGGGCTGTGCGCGCTCCGGGAGTCGCCCGAACAATGCGAGCGGGGCGCCGAGCGCGCCCGGCCTATGGGCGTTACGTCACTGCGCTGCCTTATAAGGCGCTCAGCGTGTGCGGCGCGGGCAGCGGGGGCGCCTGTGACAGCCAGACCCACGGTGGCGGCGCTGCAACGCGCCCCTGTACTGCGGACGCTCAGATCGTGTGAACCGACCGTGGGTCCCCGGCTCCCCGCGGAGAGGAATGGGCGGCGGGCGGGGGACGCTGGCGCCCTCCTGCCGGGCAAACCAAGTCATCGATCCGCTAGTTACTTCTCTCTCTCGGGCGCTAAAACTTCGCATTCTTAAATACACATCCTGTTCTTATTTAAACTTTTGTAAATAGGTTTTAGTTACATTTGTTTTTTGGTTGCTGGAGGGAGAGCTGGAGAGGGAAGCTAGAACCTTTTTTTCTGTTTTGAGACATCTCTG
This sequence comes from Craseonycteris thonglongyai, assembly GCA_004027555.1. Lineage (NCBI taxonomy): Eukaryota > Metazoa > Chordata > Mammalia > Chiroptera > Craseonycteridae > Craseonycteris > Craseonycteris thonglongyai. The sequence continues at coordinate 12,442 of PVKE010023320.1, forward strand.
GGGGTGACTTAGACTTCAGACCTTCTCTTACCTCTTTGTAAAGAGTAGGGGTCCTCAGAGGATAGTGTTTTATTTCCTGATGATGTAACTACCAAACAATTCTTCAAGTGATGATGGGAAGGCCAGATGAGATTTTTTTTTTTTTTCAGTGTTTCTCCTGAATGAACCTCCTCATTCCTCATTTCTGTTTGCCTATGTTTTAGTGAAAATAGTTAAAACTAATCAATTTATTTGGCAGGAAAAACAGTAAAGATAGCAAATGTTTTGTGCTGTACTTTCAAGACTAAGTATAAAAATAGACTTTAGAACCAGTTTTAATCCAGTTGTTCTTTTCTACTAGCAAACAATTTAAAAAGACACGAAAAGAAAAAGGACACTGACCAAATATGACTGAATTAAACCTGTTACTCTCTTATGGGGCAGATTTACTTATATGAATCCTTTTTCTGATAAACGAGAATTAGCCTCCTAATTACTTTGTATATCAGTAAGAGAAGTAATTGCTAAAGTCCTAGCCAACGATATGAATCTGCTAAATAAAGTAGATACATGGGTGCCTTATTTGTAAGCTTCAAATGAATTGAACAGTTTTAATAACTTGAGTCTATTTAACTCTTTTTAAATTACATTAAGACAGGATTGCTTCCTATTATGATGTACATATGTTTGTAGAATTATTGTTTCCATATGTTTTGTCAAACAGAAATAATGAAAATAGTGTGCTTGTCTTTTTTCCTTAGTGTGGAGTGTAGAAACATTGCGAGAATGTACAGTAAATGAAAATAGTGTGCAAAAAGATGCAGTGCACAAAAAAATGTATGTCATCTTTGCTAAACTGTGGGCTTACTTTGACAGTTGTAAATCACTCTTATCAACTGAGAATCCTAAATTAACTTGTGCTTTTTTTATATACTGTTTGAAGAGAAGTGATTGACCATAATCTTCAACTGAACTTAAAATTTAATATTTGATTTGCAGTTTTATATTAACTTTTTAGATATTGGTTTCTTAGTTTCATTACGTTATACTTGTAAAGTGCATTTGAATTTTTTTGTCATCTATTCTTGCTTTGTGCTTGTTAAACATCCTTTTTGGGACTTTATTCTAGGTTTGATTTATTACAAATGAGATGAAATGACTGTTGTGAATGCTGCATAAAGTATAAACACCTAAATCTCAGTTTCAAACTGGTAACCTAAGTACATTTACCCCATAGCTAGTATTTTTGCAAATTGTTTTTTTTGTAAATTGTTTTTTTCCACTGATGGGTACAAGATTTCTTTTTTTCAAAGATTTTTTTTGTTTGTTTTTTTGACAGAGAGAGAGACAGAGAGAGACAGAGAGAAGGGGGAGGCCCCCAAACAGTCTCCATAGTTGTACATCATTGGTTTTTCCACATAGTTTCATTCCACAGGTGGGTGGCACTGCACAGGGCAGGAACTGGGCTGAGGGTCTCGCCCCAGTGAGAACTGAATTGGATGCACATCCCAGTTCAGCATATGGGTCCACACGGGCCGGGGCCGGGACTCGATCCTCGGTCCCCAGGGCTGCAAAGTGAGCGCTTAACTCACTGAGCCATCCCGACTTCCCCTACAAGATTTCTTAACATTTGATACTGCCCTTTCTTTCTCACATTTTTTTACTTATACTTTACATTTATATTCATTCTTTTACCTTTACAGTTCCCTTGTAAAATGTATCAGTATTACTTCCTCCTTATAGCTCAGCTAACTGAAGAATAGGGAAGTTAAGTGGGTATGAAACTGTCTATTGCTCTTGAAGAAAGAGGATTAAGACTCATACTCCTTGTGTGCCTTGTCTGATGCTGCTACTCCCTGAAGTACTGGTCTCTGACCCAGCTGTGACTAACAGTTGCCTTCAAAGTACTCCCCTTAGGAAACTATGCACCAACACCAGCACCTAGTCCACCATTCAAAGCATTTAAGAACTCTTTCTGATGTGGCCATCAGAGCTGTCATCACATTACCCTTGATATCCCGAATGTCATCAAAATGTCTTCCTTTCAATATTTCCTTTATCTTCAGGTAAAGAAAAAAGTCATTGGGGACCAGTTCAGGTGAACAGGGAAGATGTTCCAATATAGTTATTTGTTTACTTGCTAAACCCTCCCTCACAGAATGTGCCATGTGAGCTGGTGCACTGTTGTGATGCAAGAGCCATGAGTTGTTGGTGAAAAGTTCAGGTCATTTTTGTCTAACTTTTTCACACAGCCTTTCCAAAACTTTCAAAGAGTCATCATGGTTGACTGTCCACTTGCTAGAAATTCATCATGAACAATCCCTCTGATATCAAAAAAGGATAGCAACATTATTTTTTTTTACAACGTAGTTTATAATTTATTACAAAGGATTTCTTCTTACATGATGAAATTCAAAAAGCTCAATAATAATTTTTTTAACAGAAAACAATGAACAAGCCATAAGTGAACAGCTTTATACATTCTCACAAAGTGAACACGTCATCACTTTGTGAGCAACGTTATTTTGACTCTTGATTTGGACTGATGGAACTTTTTGGGTTGTGGAGAATTGACTGACTTCCATAGTGCACTTTGATGCTTTGTTTCACTGTTGTATTGGTACAACCATGTTTCATCATCAGTGATAACATGGCCCAAAATATCGTCTTGTCTCTCCAAAAGGTCTTGGCAAACTTGGACTCTGCTTTGCTTTTGTTCATCGGTGATCTCTTTCAGGACCGTTTTTGCACACAAACTTTTCTCATGCCAAGATTTTCAGTAAAGATTTTCCTGTTTCTTTATCAATGTTTACTTGGTCTGCTATGCTTTTCATAGTCAGCTGATGATTTTGACTTACAGTTTGATGACTTTTTGCAATGTTTTCATCAGTTCTGCTCATTACTGGCCACCCTGACCTCTCTTCATCAGTTCTACTTTCTGTCCCATCAGAAAAATGTTTAATCCATTTGTACATTGCTGTTTTCTTGATGGCATTATCCCCATAAACTTAGACTGACATGTCCATGATTCACTTCCACACTTGTCAAGTTTAACAAGAAATGTAATGTTTGTTCATTGTTCTAATTCAAGCTCCAACGTTCTTGCAACGGCACACAAAAACACACAATAGCAATAATGAACATCACTAAGCAAGACACCACAACACGTTGACTCGAAAACAGCCATGAGGCACTGATATACCAGGGTTGTGAGACCTTACTGAGTTGTTTGTACAGTGCTGTACAGTGACAAGTTTGCAAACTTAATTGTCAGACTTCATATATTTATTATGAAAAGAATAGAGATTATGATGACTGTTCTTCAGTCTTAGCTGAGAAAAGTTTACTGAAAATTACTGTCCAATTGCTATATGACTCTTATTTTAAAATCAGGAATTTCCTACAAATTAACGTCCTTTCTGTAATTGGTAATTTGGATTTATGATCCAAATCAACAATAACTTTTAAGTTGTTATTTGGAAATAGTACAAAGGAATTTTCCTACCAAGCTAATTGGTTTTTAATGTGGAAGAAGGGTTTGTAGGCAACAAGGCTGGAAACTAGGCTATATCAATTCAATTGAACTGTATGAATTCACTTTTTTAGTGAAAAACAATTGAAAATCGGTAATTACCCATGGTTCAAGCTAATGCCAGGTTATTAGAATGACCACAAATATTAGTAATGTTCACATTACTAATGGGGAAGCCAGGATGGCTCAATGGGTTAAGCACTGACTTTGCAGCCCTAGGGACCAAGGATCGAATCCCAGCCCCGGCCTGTGCGGACCCATATGCTGAACTGGGGTGTGCTTCCCATGAGGTAGGCCCCCAGTTCGGTTCTCACCCCCTTCCTCCCCCCTCCCTGCCCCCCAGTTCGGCCCCTGGCTGGAGGGGGCATGCATCCCATGTGGGAGACCCCCAGCCCAGTTCCCACCCTGGGCAGCCCCCACCCCCCTCTGTATAACGAAACCATGTTGAAAACTGATGACATACAACTATGGAGACTGCTTTGGGCCCTCCCCCTTCTCTCTATCTCTCTATCTGTGTCAAAAAAATAAAATAAATAAATATAATAATGTCTATAATGTCATTATTTAATGATTCTAAAATACCATTAACACATTACTAAGCATGTCAAAACCAGTTCCTCTGTGAACTACTATTATTTTCTTTCATGTCTTGTCTTCCTGGCTTTGTTTCTTCTTGTGACTGGTGAAGTCTTTCAGTCATTCAAATAAGTGCCAGAGAAGCAGATTTTGCAATTAACTGAACTTTTCTTGCAGCTGCCCACTGTTTTCATTATTGGTTCTTTCATCAGTTAAGGGGTGCTATGATCTGCTCCCTGAAAGCTGTGCTGCAGGCTAAGGAATGGGAACACAAACTGAATGTGGCACATTTGCTCCTTTACCTTTATGAACTAGTGTATGTGGAAACGTTAACATGCAACGAAAAACAATTCTTACGTGGGCATGGTCCGTCCTGTATGAGAGGCTGAGCAGAATGGGGACAGGTCTAGGACAGCATGGGGAGAGGCAGTATTCTGCAGTCCTGCATTGCATAAGGCTGCAGATTGTCCAGAGTATGAGCTTCTGTCATAAGGCATTCTGCCTGATGGAACATTCTAACACCTCACTGGCAGCCTCTTGCAAAGCAGCTTCGCCTCTGAGAGTTGGGCAAAGCTGCCATGGATCCAGTGCTGATAGCTCCTCTGCTGCTACACAATTTAGGAGGAAGGCTGAAGGGAATGAGCCTTCTAGGTAGAACCAGGTGCCAGAAGGGAAGCCTGGGTGTGAAAGTGTCTTCTCTCTGTGCAAGGGACAATAAGTTTTCTAATTAACCTCTTCCTCCCACTCCTCTTTCTGTTCTCCAGTGGCATCTGCCTAGCTCTGTGCACATAATTGCCCACAGAAAATACCCCATCTCCCTTAGGCGGTGCAGCACTTAACACTGTGCACTGAGCCCTTCACCAGCAGTTAACAGCCTGCAGTAAACTTAGATTTACATATAGACCTTCTCACTTATCTGTACCTCAAATCTCCTGCCTGTCCCAGGCCTCCTTGCCGTTTCTAGAGGCTCTTCAACTGTTCCGATTTATACTAAAGCTGGTTTTAGATTTAGAACAGGGACCAATACCCTTGAGAGCTATCTTATGTAACATTGTCAGTGGTGATACTAGGGAATAGGGAAGCCCATTATTAACATTAAAATGAATGATGTTTTGTGGTTTTAAAAATTATTTTAAAAATGGTTCAGTGCCTGTGATAATTTGTAAAATGTAGAAAAATAGAAGACATTTGGCACTTTAGCCTACTATATGAATACTGCCAACTATAAACAATTCAGTATACTATATTTTTAGTTTTTTTCCAAGCATTTGTAAAATGTGTTTTCATACTTTGGGCATATTAACAACGTTCATGGCTTTTCTATAGACATTAGATTATTTAAAAACATTTATTTGCATAATTTCCTTGGAAATGCTAGTCACAAAGCCAATTGCTGCTTTCTGTCCTCTGATAATGCCATGGTTTTTATCCTTCACCAAGTGAAGCAGGAAAGCCTGTATTTAATAGAGAATCTTTTGTTGATCAGAGACCTTCTGGTCTTGATTTACATGGGATGCTATGAGTTGGCTAGTGAGCTGCCAGTAGGTGAGCAGAATGACTTGGAGATAATGAAGACTTGATAATATGATACCACCATAAGATTATTAAATGGGAATCAGGAAAAGCCTGCTATTTAAGTCCAGTCCATTTGCTTATTTATTCTTATAAACGTTTTACGTTTCCTTGGTAACTAATAATATTTTTGAGAAATTGTTGAACTCAAAAGTATTACTGCAGCAGTAATAAAAATCCTCGAATCACAGACATTAGAGAAAGAAAAGACCTATTAGGTCATCTTCTTTGTCCTTCCCCAGTACAGACTGTTCTCAATACTTTGTCCAGTCCATTTTTTAAAGAGACCTTGTCAAACAGTTTGTACACCTTTTCTGTTCTAAGTAATGCATTTTTAAAGAAACCACACTGATAACTTTTCTGTGTAGTTGTGGAGTTTGATTTCAGGGTAAATATTTGTCAAAAAGACTGTGGGTTCAAAGTACAATTAAACAAGTATTATTGGTTGGAAGTCAATCAGAACTATTTAGAATGTCATTTGAATAGTTGGCCAAGTAAGGGTAAAATAAATGGGTCAGTTAAATTTAGTATATGTTCTTTTTTTAATAATTGGAAACTCAAATACAGCTAATCATGTAAACTCATTGAAGTGAGTCTAGAAGTCCAAAGGAAATGAAGTATCTAGAAAGTAAAGTAGGAGTAAAATGTTTCATTCTGAGATTGTTTTTGTGAATCATTTTTAATCTCTGCTCCATCCCCAATCCTGCTTTGTCTGTTATTTTACTGTCTATTATTGTTTTGTGTGAAGGTGCCTCCTAACTATAAACTACTTACCTTCATTGAGGCAATTTCTGAACCTCAGAAGGGATAGAATTTAACTTGTCTCATAGAGCAGTCAGTGGTATTGTTACAAACTAACTGCTTCAATTCCCTGTATTAATGCTAAAGATGTCTTCGCTGGGAAAAGTAATGAACAAATTAAGAATAGGAAATGTGTTTTGAGTTTTAAAGATTTATTTTTATAGTTTTTGACAGAGAGAGAAGGGGGAGGGCCCAGAGCAGTCTCCATAGTTGCACGTCATTAGTTTCCTACATTGTTTCATTCCACAGGTGGTCATGGGGCTGTGCAGGGTAGGAACCTGGCTGGGGGGGCTCCCAAATGGGAGGCTCGCCCCATTGAGCTGGGGACCTCCTACATGGGAAGCACGCCTGGGGCAGGAGCCTAACTGGGGCCCTCCCACATGGTAAGCTCGCCCTGGTGAGAACCGAACTGGGGGCACACCCCAGCTCAGCATGTGTGTTCCCATGGGGGAGGGGGAGGGCGGTGCCAGGATTCGATCCCTGGAACCTGGGGCTGCAAGACGAGCACTCAGCCTGCTGAGCCATCCTGGTATCCCCATGTTTTGAGTTTTTTTATGAAGGATGATTGTTTCATAAAATCACATTTTAGGGTATAAAAAGGCTTTAGAAAACATCTGCTTTGCTTATTGCTATCCTGTGTTCCCATTGTTTAAATAGATGAGATCATTGGAGCTCAGAGAGGTTAAAGGACTAACCCCAAGGTCAACAGTATATTGGTGACTCAGCCACTATGTTTTATGGGTTTGCGTGTCTCTGTTGGGAAACATAAGAAATCAAATATGGCTTAAACAATGTGATTAGTACTGTCAAAAAGAATGTGTTTGAAATCCTAATATTAGAATAATTTACATAGGTTTATACCAACTACAGAACTAATTTTTAGCATTAACAAACTGGTTATCCACTTTATTGATTAACAGTGCAATCTTTTTGTTACATTTTTTTTAAGTTGGAAATTTATACATTGCTGGTAATCAACTCAAGACACTAAATTAGGCATTCATTGACAACTCTGGCCAAAAATTTAATGGAGAGGTCTGAACTTTTAATACTAATTCTGTATTATTTAATACTATTTTGTTATTCTGTACATGAGAAATCCTTTATAATTTATGTCACTAGGTATTCAATATACATCACAAAATGCAAAATTGAAAGGGATGTCAAAAGTCTTGTGTCATCACCCTTAGATTGAATTCTTCCTGTGTCCTTTTTTCTGAAAATTTATTTTATTGTTTGAGAGGAGAGAGAGATAGACAGACAGAAAGAAGGAGGAGGGCCCAGAGCAGTCTCCATAGTTGTATATCATTAGTGTTTTGTTTTTTGACACAATTTCATTCCACACAGGTGGAACTGAACTGAAGGTTTCCCTCATGGGAGGCAAGAACTTTCCACTGCCATTCTGGAGGCTGGGGCCAGAATTCCAGCCTGAACCTCACAGTTGTAAGGCAAGCACTCAACCTATTGAGCTATCCCAGAATCCCAGACTGAATTCTCTCTTGAGTGAGAACTTAACTTTGTTTTCAGGAGTTGGTGCATGCTTATATACCACCCAGTCTTCGTAAGTTAATGCTGAACAGCTCCAAGGATTTGTTGCTTTCCCAAGGAGTTCGTTTTATTTTGAAGTAAAACCTGGCTACCTCACAAGTTAAACTGTCAAAGTCTAAAGCTGATTAGAATTTTAATCCTCCTCTAAAAAATTTAAGGACTTTAGAATACTTCAACTCTGAGCATACCTTCCCAATTTGTATACTGTTGTTATGTATTATAGTTATATTTTTATAATTCCATGAAACATTATCATCATCTATTAATATTTTTAGTCAGTGTTGCTTTAGATGTACCAACATGTTTACCACTTTCTTTCCTCTTCTTTTATTCCAGATTTACATCTGGGATCACTTTCCTTTACTCTAAATGCATCCTTTTGAAGTTCCTTTTACTGGAAATCTGCTCATTGTACATGCTATCTTTTCATTTATTTGAAAATGTCTTTAATTTTTACCCTTGTTCTTGGGAAGATTTTTATTTTAAGTATAGATTTCCAAGTTGACACTTATTTTCTATCATCACATTGACAATACTATTCCACTGACTTCTGACTTATCATTTTATTGTTGAAAAATCAGTCAGTCATTGGTGTAATTGTCATTCCTTTTCTTCATAAATGCTTTTACAATTTTTCCTTTGTCTTTGATATTCTGCAATTTCATTATTAAGTGCCTAACTATAGATTTTATTTTATCCTTTCTGGGTTTCCTTGAGATTCCTCAATATGTAGATCTGTCTTTCTTTAGTTCTAGAAAATTCTCAGCCAGTATTAACTCATCAAATATAGCTTCTGAATAATTTTTTCGCTCCTTAACTTTTAAAACAGATTTATGTTAGATCTTCTTACTCTGTTCTTCATATCCCCTAAGTATTTTTTCTGTTGTTCCACCTCATTAGCTCTTCGACTACATTTTATAATGCAGATTTTCTTCACATTTTTTGCAGATAGGTCTTCTGATTTTCTTCTAGTTTATTAATTCTCATTGCTGGTCTGCAATTATACTTTTCATTTTCAAAAGTTTCATTTGTTCCCCTAGGTCATTTAATCTTTTATGGTCTGTTACTCTTTTAACTAAAAATTTCAGTTCCTCTTTTTATGTTTAACATATTTTGTCTGATCATTTAAATATCTGAGTTCTATAAATATTAGCAACCCTGATTCTGCTGTCATTTTTCTGGTTTTCAATTACTGTGCATTATTTCCTGTGTGTTTTTGAATTTTTTAATATGAATTCTTATATCTTAGAACTTTATATGTGGGAATTCTTTGACCCCTGGGTTGAAGGTAGCTTCCTCTAGGGAGGACTTATATTTGTTTTTGCTAGATGCTAGGAGGTATTTGCAGCCTAGAATCTCTAGGCCCAGAGTTGTTTGTTTGTTTGTTAGTTGCTTTGTTTGTTTTTGGACCACATAGTCTATATGAATTTGGCCTGCACATTTTCATATGGCCTGGCTTGTTATTATAAATTCTCTGGAGTTTATTTCTCCCATTACTCCCAAAGCCATAGTTCAAGGAAAGCAGTTTTCCATACAGTTCCTAGAGGTTAATTTTGTTTCTAAGTCACCTTTACACTGATGCTTTAGCTCTTTGCAATCCTAGCTTTATTTGGGGCTCTGAGGATTCTTAGTTTTGTCCTCTGTCCCCTGTTATTCCATAAAAACTAAAAGTTGAGTTCACAGAGTTCAAAACATGCTTTCAAGAAAAAGCCAACTTCGGTGCTTTGCTTACTTCACTGGATTTTCACCCTTATTCAGTCTTTGGCCTCAGAATATTCCTTATTAACTTGCCATCTCAGGGATGTATATTTTATACAGTTTTACTTAGCACTTAAGTGTTTTGTTTTGTTTGTTTTGGGATTTTATTTTTTAGTGAGATAATAGCTTAGAGTAGCTAATCAGTTTCACCCTCAGAGACAGACATTAGTACAATTTAACATTGAAAATCAACCTGACAACTATGTAGGAAATATCTAAAAGGAAACATTTCAGATTAATATGTTAGAGCCAATTTACTGTTTGGTCCTTTATGTAAAAAATGGAGTTTTAGTTCACCCTCTGAAGGTATTGCACCTCAGCATTTCCATTCATTGTTCAGGTTATTAATTGGCCACCAGTGATTTTTCAGCTGCCAAATAATTTAAACATTGACTCACATATAATCTCAATTATTAGCCAGACTTTTAAAGTTTTAGTCTTTGTTAGTGCCATTAATATAAATATAGGGCAACTGTCTAGGATAGCTGTAATCTACTTCTACTTATTAGTTACATTTATATTAAATACAATTATTTTTCTGATTTTTCATAGTTGTAACTCATTAGCTTAGACAAATACTATTAGTCAGAGTCCAGTGTAAAGAGAGATGGTTTAAGAGAGTTAAAGGAAGCTTCCGAATATCATTTCCTGGGATCCAAGATGGCGGCATGAGAGGAGAACGCCAATAACTGCCTGGGAAGGGCCTTGTGAACAGAGGGGAATCCACAGGAGAAACCCTGAGAAGAAACCTCAACTAAGAGAACCACACAACACGGAACAACACACAAAGGTTAGAGAAAAAAGGGGAGAGCGGAAGAGGAAAAGGGAAGCAGTGGTTCGGGGACAGAGACTTGGAGCGTGGCCCGGGGCTGGCAAAAACAAAGGGGGATTGGGGGACTACGGTCAAAGTGGAGCTGGATCGAGAGCGGGCTGGAAGCCGAGACCTAGGGAGCATGGAATCCCCACAAGACTGTGGACAATTTAACATCCGAACTCAAGGGACAGCAAACAGTGCCCTAATCAGATCACAGAGCCTAAAGTGGAACAGGGACTGTGGAGCAGGGCGGCTGCGCTTCCCGGCGTGTGGGGTGAGAGCAGGGCACCAGCCCACAACAGCTCAGCACCCCTGATTTATGGAGGAGATTGACTGTGAGGGAGCGCCTTCTGAGGACAAGGCTCTTGGAGTGAGGGCTGGGGCTTGAGTGGGCATAGCTGCATTGGACGTGCTTGGAGTGAATCCGGCGGTCTCAACAGAGCCGGGAGCATAAAGCGGCTGCTGCCCGAGCTACTGCCTGTGCGCACAGGGCTTTCGGTGCCTCACCCACAGGGCCGCAGCGACACCGCTGCCTGCTTGCCAGCGCGCAATTGGGCTTTTGGTGCCCCACTCACCAGACCGCTGCGGCGACTCTGCCTGAGCGGAAGTGCGCAGCTGGGCTTTCGGCGCCCCGCTCACTGGGCCACTGCGCATCACTGCGTGCATGCACCCGGGCTTTTGGTGCCCCGCCCACCGGGCTGCCCCACAGCGCCACTGCCTGCTCGCTGGTGCGCTACAGGGCTTTTGGCACCCTGCTCGCCAGGCCGCCGCAGCACTGCTGCCTGTACGCAGGACCGGCTTTCGGCGCCCTGCCCACCGGGCCGCTGCAGCGCTGCAGCCTGCTCGTGAGTGCGCAGCTGGGCTTTTGGCGTCCCGCCCACCAGGCCTCTGGGGCGTTGTGGACCGCGCACGCAACTGGGCTGCCTGCTGGGTCTCTGCGGTGTCATTGCCTGTGCACGGGACTGCGCAGCCGACCAGGGCCTCTGCAAAGCCCCAGCCCATCCAAGTGCTGCCCTGCGGGCGTGCCTTACAGATACCATTGAAGGAGGGGCAGCCAGGTGGAGGAGAGAAAGACCAGAGCTCCTGCGCCCCGCCCGCACTGAACCACCAGCCCCCCTGCTGAAAGAGGAATCTGCTATTGTGTCTCAGGCCCGCCCTAGCTCCTACTCACATGCCCCCACCCCTGGCCACACCTTTACTACCCTGCTATCTAACAGCTAAGACAGCAACCTGCAGTGCCCCAGGACACAGAAGCTGTCTGCTTCCCCCAACCCTCTCCCAAAATCTCCTCCTCCCACAACTGAGCCCAAAAGAAAAAATAAAGAGAAGCCCATCTGATAGGCAAACCCCCAGAGGGAAGACAGACTCATGGCTAAAGCAAAAATAACCACATCAAACACAATGCACACCTCAGAATCCAAAGCCCCTCCAGAAGATCAGGGGCAGTCTTTAGTAAAGGACCTTGCACACTTGGAATCAAAACTAAGTGAAACAGAATTCAGGGCTGCATTAATCAAGACACTCAGAGAGCTCACACAATGCTGGCAAAGTACCCAGACACAGTTAAATGACCTCAACAAGAAATTTTCTGAGCACAATGAGTACTTTACCAACAAAATTGAGAAGCTAGAGCAGAACCAAAAGGAACTCCTTGAAATGAAAGGCATCATGGGAGAGCTGAAAAAAGAACTGACCAGCATAGGAAACAGGGCTGACCAGCTAGAGGAAAGGATGA